>JAJHUR010089473.1:0-10183 GCA_027495735.1 Lutjanus campechanus
GGGGGGGGGCACACCTGACACTGACACTGACAACTCTCTAAAGTGCACATGCTGATGGTGAAAGAGAAAATGGGAAAAGCAAGAAATAGTGGAGCCAGAGCACCGTCACTTAACGTACACAACTTAAGTATTTCTCCATGTTTCATCAGCCATCCTGATAGGCTGCTAAATTTTCTGTAACTGCTTGCTCTCAAGTCTGGATAACATCTGCGGATGTGGATATTTTTTCAGGAGCTTTGTGTGCAAGTGCATTAAAAGTTGGTCTTATTGAGCAAATGTCAAAACAGTAGCCTACAGCTCACTATCACATGAAGGGCCAAGTAAAAGTCAAGTGCTTGAATTAAGCTGCTGTTTGTGTTTACTAAATTATTTCACATTTAATGTTATGTATTACTGTAAAATCAGTTAATCTCTCCCGTCAGCACCTTGAATTTACCTGCAGAGAGGGAGTAATAATGCAGGAAACCATGAGGCTTCAGGCATTTTCCAACAGTGAAGATGACTGCAGTGCAAATGCATAATGCTATTAAGAAGCTTAATGCTGACCCTAAAGCGTTTTGGATTATCATTACAGTAATAGGAAGTGGTTCACCTGTTCTTATTTTAAACACACACTCACATAGACTGCAGACGACTTACCAGGTTATCACAATTGACAGCATTGCTGGTTGTGCTAATAGAATCATTTATTCTGTGACTTGCAAATCTGACACCATACAAGCCTATTCTGTTTGCTCACAGCGGGGAGCCATAATCTGAGCGCACAGATGACCGGAGGACAAATCGATTTGCATTTGTGTCAGACACATCACGTGAGCATCATGTAGAAATGTTGCTAATTGGAGAGTCTGTTGAACAGAATGCCATTCATGCAGATTCCTTGATAAAGTGAGTTTGATCCTGCTCCTAACTGAAGCAACACTATCCTGGGTTTCACTTGGTTAACACACACGCAGCTCTCACAGCTTTTTGTTGTGAGAGGGTGACATCAGCGCTTAATTTTAGTTTTGAAAATACTACACCCAGGAGGTGTAGCAAGACGTCATTCTGCCTAAAGTGTAAGTGGGCAATTCAATTTTAGGTTTCAGCATTAATCATCCACAGGAAGATGTAGATGTTCTTTTTGTAAATGCAAAAAAAAGAAGGAAAAAAAACACAGCACCCAGGCCAACAGCGCAAAAAGGAAACACATTTTCAGGTATTATACATTAGAGGTCTGCGTGGGCATGTTTTTTTAAGACTGCAGCCACCTGCTCAAGATGCTTTTTGTGCTGCGACCACCCGCACCTGCAGGATGTTCCGCCGCTCCCACAATCAATGTACCGAGCCTGCCCACCAACTCACAACCCACAGTCTGTACCAGTAATATCTCCAAGTCCTGATTGAAAAACTCAATCAAACCTCCCAGACATGGTGTTACAGTCTGAAGAAGACATGAGCTATGATGTCGACACTAGTGAGAAAATATCCAAATTACTTAGTGCTAATAATCTGGATGAATTTTAGAACACAAACCAAAGGCAACAGGCACCACCAGAGCCAGTCATTGAACCATACCACCCTCCTTTGTCCTGCAGGGCTGGCCCTCGGATTTTGGTGGCCTTCAACAAGAGACTGTTTGTGACCCCAAAACACTCCCAGCACAGCCATCAAATCAAACATACTGTTGTTAACTGCCTTAATATACTCACAACCAGTGTTTTCTTGCACCATTAAAGTGTTTTTTTTAAATTTCGAATGAATTTAACTGTACATAGCCACAATAATTTTAACTTTGCAAGCTAGTATCATTAATTTTGGCTGAAAGGTTTGACAGCTTCCTGTTCTTGCTATTTGTTTAATAGCTAACCTGCTTTGCTTTGACTACACACTCAGTAATTAAAGCTACCAAGTCAGCTTAACACTATAAAAACAGAGGCACTTGGAGGCACATTGCCCAAATGCCAGGGCAGCAAGGCCATCAAATAAAACAATTATTCACTGAAAGTCCACTGAAATAATGAATTTAATTTAAGGGTTAAGGATAATTGTATCATTATTTTGAGATACCAAAAAAGTTTCATATAATGACTTACAGGTTCTTCTTTTTTTCCCCCATCACGTTGGTGGATTGGGGTTTCCCTAGAGAGAGACAGCAGCTGGACAGCAGTGAAATGAAAATGTAAACATTTTATAGAGGAGATGAGCGTATATAACAGATCAAGCTGTTTGTCACTGGTAATAGAAACTCCAGTCTGCAGTGTAAACCCCAAACTTGTAGAATAACAAAAACAAGTTCATATCACATCATTTCTGTCCATATTTGCATTCTCCCTTTCTCACATTTGTCTAGATGAGCACTTTCTCTCTCTCTTTCATTCTCTCTGTCTGCTGCAAGTCTGCAACACACTTCAATAGCATGTTTTTCCAGAGGTGAGGAGCGAGCAACACAGAGAGGCACACTGATCGTGTGGCCCCCCATAATGGCTCTGGCTCGTAACAATCGCATAGAGAGTTTTTGTAGGTGACCAGCCCTGTTGTCATGTCTGCCAGCATCTGCTGCAGGTGGTGTGGGACCTGTTGACTGGCCTTCTTGCCCTGCACAGACCTCTATACTACACACGTTACTTGGAGGCTACAGAATTATACAAAAAAACGTCATTTGATTTTATTGGCTGTGAATTAATTGGATTTCACCTCTTACAATGCCAGGAGCAGTGAGAATGTTTGTTATGCAATCACTGCAGAGAAGTAGTGATCCGTATGCACATATTGACATGATGTGCCTTCATCTGTTTTGCGAAGGCTTAATGCTGAGGTCTAATTTTTAGCCTTGGCTTTGAATATTTGTCAGGCACTCCATGTAAAACAAATTGGAGGCAGCTTTTAGCAACCATGTGTGCATCCTCTCTCCTCTTCCACTGCTCCTCATCAGGCTCTTTTTTTCTCCCTCTTTGTGCTGCCTTGTCCTTACTTGCACTGAGGTTGAGAAGTTATTGCCAAACAGACAGATGAAATGTGGCTTGATCTCCCTCTGTCTCTTTTTCCCCTCTCCCCCTTCCTCTCTCTGCCTTTCTCTCGATTACAACAAAAAATTACCACCACACAGGAGACTGTTCGACTACGAACACACGCATATGTGTATACAGGCATAATAACGACCTGTTATATCCATCCAGGTATTAAATTGTGTAAAGCTGCTAACTTATTTTAGCACGGCAGTATCATCACAGCATCCCAGAGTAGTACCATGTGCCTCACTTCTATTTTTTTTTTTTTTTTTTTTTTTTTTTTTTTTTTTTTACAGTTTTTATTTAACTTTTTAAAAAATTATTTAACGAGTCACATGTAGGCTATTAAACAAATTTACTTTTGGATTTACTTGTGATGCAATGCAGAGTTTTTAACTCATAAATGAGACAGAGACTTTGATCTCAATATGAAGAACAGGTCTCACAGCTCTAATGGATCATGTAATGTATCACATCAAACTCATGACAGCTGCTATTGCCTAAAGGGCAATATCTCTGCATTTCAGTTTTAAACTCTGTTATTCATGTGCAGTGTATTGGCAAATAATTATCTCTCTCTGCTTCTGCTGTTATTGATATATGTAAATGGCATCTCAGCATCAGGGGCATCAGAAGAGAAAGAGGGTTTATTGGGGACTTTTTATTGACGTTTTATTTAGCAGGACCACTAACTCATATATTTTTCAGCATAGAACCTCTCTCAGTCCGCTGTAAGATAATAGCCGTTGCAACATTAGTCGACTATTATAATTCCAGGCTGTATTTCAAATTGTCACTCTGTTCAGTTTGCATTGGCATAGAGCACTACTCAGACAAGTGCAGATATGCTGGTGCAGGGAGTTATGGCCATTATAGCTCACAATTGTTTGAAAACTGCATCAGATAAAACCACAAATGTCAAAGCCTGTTCAGACCTGGTATTACCATGAGTCCTTGGTGATGGCTTGGTGGACAGCTCTAAGAAGGCGAGTTCATACCGAGCATTACAATGCATCTCCAGATGCATCTCAAGTGACCACTGGTGATTGGATCTCAGTTCCCCGCTCTGTATGCAAATAAACATCAGGGGTATTTTTTCAGTTGAGTGTCCATGAGTGTCCATTTGGCCTTTTTAATATGAAGATTTGACTATTTGTTTTCTTTAGTTCAATGCCAGACTAAACTGCTTTAATAACCCACAATGAGCCTCATATTTTACCTGCGTTGTCAACAGCCAGGCAGCAGAGTTCTGTGGTGTGCTGGGATTTTATGACTGAATTATGAGCACAATGCACATTTTTTCTGACTGTGTGTAAATCTGATGCTGTCACATCACAGTTGACAAAGAAAAACATTAATGGCCAGAGAAGGTAAAAGTGTGGGTCCCAGCACACGACAGAGCCTCTTTTCTGTTTGCTCTTCAAAGTTTCACACAATGTTTTCTACAAGGAAAAAAAAAAAGAATTCATGTAGTACATTTAATGCCAAATTTACAAGAAGGCACAAATGATTAAGAATTTGCTGCAGCAGTTTCACTTCCCCATTCTTTATGCAAGTAACACAATACGACACAATGTTTTTTCCACAAAGAAATAAATAACTTAATGTATAACATTTGCCAAATTTACAAGTATGCCCAAATAATCAAGAATTTATCATACAGCATTTTGCAAAGTTTCTAATGTTGCTCCTCACACAACAACTCTGAAATCAGCATGATTTTTTAGGGAGTTTGGGGACATTGCAATTACTGCTGTATTCACAAACATCCACTCAAGGTAAGAGAGTCGAAACATGTATGCATTTGCATTACAGTGATTTACTATGATTTATTTGCGCTGAGCAGTCAGATCTTAAATGCATCTTGGGTGTGTTCACACCTGCACTAAGAGCTGTCTACTTGTGATCGGATCCCCCAGGATGCATGTTGATGCTTGGTCTCAACAGGGCCTCAGTAATCAGATTACCCAAACTGAAGTCAAACAAAACACTTGAGGGAACAGTTAATAAATGTGGGCAAAACTGCCCAGATATTAATAATGCATTGAAACAAAGATTTTATTGACATACCCCTAATGAAGGCCGCTGCTCATTTTCTATCTCCTCAGGCCACAGATCCAGATGCAGGGGCTAATGGCGAGGTGCGCTACCGGATCGTGAATCATCCGGACTTGTTTATAATCAGTGCTAACGGCAGCATCTACACAAGAGTGCCTCTTGACCGGGAGCTCAGGAGCCAATATGACCTGGTGGTAGAGGCCTCAGATGGGGCAGTGGATCCTCGGAGGACCACCTTCACCCTCTCAGTCCAGGTTACAGATATCGATGACAACAGTCCAGTCTTCTCCCAGCAGACATATGTGGTGAATGTACCTGAGAACAGCCCTGTGGGAACTGTGGTCCTGAAGCTGAGTGTAAGTACTTATGTGCATGTGTTTACTGGTCGTTTTCTCTCTCCCTTTCCATCCTTGTACTTCTCCTGTCACCCTTTATATAATGCAGCATGGGTGCTTGAAACAAGAGTTGTAGTAACAGGCTTTTAGCGTCTTTTAACTTCAAGTGCAAGCAATTTAGTGTTTAAAATGTCAAATGCTTCCAGACGGAAACATTTACGCAGACAGCAATGTACACAGCCTTATATACACAGGAAAAAGAAACATTTTTTCTCCTGTCATGACAGCTCTGTGAGCATTTTTAGACTCAGACTTTAAGTTAAATTCTTCAAGTCATAACCAGGCATTAGTAAGAGATAATATTATCATCGATCTTGACAATCATGCTTTTCAACTTAAGCTTTTCAACTTGGTGGATAAATTCCAGTGCCTCAAAAGACGGCGCATACGTTTGCACTCAAGTGAGGTATAGGGAAACCACGTGTGTGCTGGGCAAACACAAACCGGAGGGGCGAGTAATTGCTGGCAGATTGTGAGTGACACTTCCCAGAGAGGGATAAAGCTAGAGGAGAGGGCGAGAAGCAGGAGGGGTGAGGGTTGAGGGTGAGGGGTGTGAGTGACAGTGGCACTGTGACACCATTAATCTCCTAGACAACGTCGCCTCAACTCTAAACGGACGAGGGTAGCTGGCAACACACCTGAAGAGAGAAGTGGGATAGACTCAAGGAAGTGGCTGAGTTGGGTGGCTTGAAACGTCCTGGTTACACCTCCTCATCCTCATCTCCTGTTGCAGGAGCCTTCGCAAACTATATCTAGAGACGGGCTGGGGTGATTTGTCAACATCATCAATCAAGTCGATTTGCATAGCGTGCATTGATGTGACGCAGTGAACTGCTGTGCCTGGTCAAAGCATTGACTCACCCAGAGAAATGGCTGCAGCCAATAGAACTCACCTGCGATCATCTAAAGTGTAGAAGTATATTAGACAGAGACACAACAGTATACCTCTCTATAAGCTGCACAGACTGGAAATAGCTTATCACAGCAGTATAACTGCTCTGTACGAGCACTTGAAGTGAAAGTACTGGAGTGCTCTGTCAAGCAGGAGCAGCAGCAAGACAGCAGTGAAACTGTACTGTTCTGTTAACTTTTTCTCCACCCAAGATTAGGATTATCAATTTGCTAACATGTTTCTGTTGGTAGTAGCCACTTCCAATGGATTTTCTAAATGTTTCATCATCGTCACAATGTTAAAAGTAATTCCTGACTGTTGTTACAATCTGTAAACCATTGCAGTTATTTTTCTTGACCCAGAGTGATGCACAAACACATTTGCCACTGACTTTTCTGATCAGGCATCTGACAAATAGGGTCTATTAAAAAGACTTAAATAGGGTGGGGATTAGACTAACTTTAACATATGCCAACATTATCATTATTCTAATGTGCTTTATGTGCCTGTTTTTCATTATTATGATTGAATACTGAAATATTAATGAGACAAGTTTGTAATATTTATTTGGAGTAGATTAATTGTTATATTAATTGAATGGTAAGTAAATAAAATCTCAAGAATATCTGATAAATTAGTCATTAGATTAGTTGACTAATCCCAAAAACAATCTTTAGATTAATCATTTAAAAATAATTGTTAGGTGCAGCCCTAAGAGAGTTGTGATTTTATGCAATAAGGACCAACTTAAGCTTTCCTTAGTGGTTTAATTGAATCAGAACCTATTAATGATTGATGTAAGTAACCCCTGCAGCATATAATTCTGATTTAAAATAGAAACATTAATATTTAATGTCCACGGCCACAGTGCTTATATGTATAATTGTGAAAATATGTGCGGCTCTTCCTTTTTCTCCTTCTATCACTCCACTTTTTCTCCACATGTCCTCTGTTGTCTCTAATGTCCTGTTATTGTTTTTCCAACTCAACCTTCTCCTCGTCCTTCTCATAGGCGGTGGACTCAGATCTCTTCTCCAATGTCACGTATCGGATCAAGACTGAATCGGCCAGACAGCTGTTCTCTCTGAACCCTGTCACGGGGGAGTTAGCTGTGCTGCAGACCCTGGACTTTGAGAACCTGGCAGCTATGGGCATGGGGGCCTCTTACACCTTCCAGGTGGAAGCTGTCGACCAAGGAGGGGTCATGCCCCCAGGGCAAGCTACCGTCACGGTCCGCATCACGGTAAGAGCCCCCGGACAGACAGTCCTCCATAGCCTCTCAGTGGTCTTTTCTCTTTCCATCTATCCTCAATGTCCCTCAGGAGCCGCAGCACTGGCAGTGAATATGTGGTGAGTCATTAGCACAGTTTTACAGTAGTAACAGCTCGCCATGGGCCAAAAGGGGGCTTGTTGTACAGTACTGCACCTGCGCTGCTTCCGTGATGTGAAATTCAGTGTTGCAGCACGAAAGCTGAGTGCATTGCCACTGTAAAACACGTTTTGGCCTCCCGACCTGCTTGTCCTTGTCGCATCACCAGGACAAAGACAGTTTGATGGATAGGTGTTTCTGCCTTGCCCACTGTGCTGTTCCAGATCTGAATGACTCATTAGCTTTGTGACAGCAATTATGTCAGGTTTTCCAGGAGCTTGTATTCCCTTTACAACATTTCAAGAGATTAACAGCTGAATCCCAACGAAAGGATTAGATGCCTTGCGTTGTGATACTACTCGTGTGTGTGAGTGTTTGTGCGTGTTAATGGGTGTGCGTGTTTTTGCTGTCTCAGTAATTTTGTGCCTAAAAATCTGTGCATTCACATTTATCTGCGTGTGAATTCAGTCCACCCCTAGTGACTGTCTCAAAGTCTGCAGAATTAAGCTGTCCATATTACACTGAATGGGAGGAAGCGCTTAAGCTTATTCAAGCAGGCTCGCTGCATGCTCCGCCAACCTGTAGAGTGAGTTTGTCCTCCGATAAGGACACGCTTTGTTGCAGTGTTCATGCTGTCACCCAGGAACTGCGTTTGATAGGATAAGGCATCGCACAGCCACCGATATCAAACCAATGTCTGTTATTTGAAATGGCAGACATGAATTAGAATGAGCCTAATGGATTCACACAGGCTTCTCAGGGACTTGAGATGGAGCTGATTCCACTTCCTTCTTCATATAACACCTCCAGAGGGCTATTTGAAGTTGCTGGTGTTTGATTTCCCCTTGTATTGTTTTGTTGTTGTCTCTTTCGTCGGATGCCTTGCAGTAATGGATTGAGTGTCCTGCGTGTCTTGTTCCGAATGAATCTCCCAAACTTTTTTCTATTCTTGTTCTTCAGAAATATAAGACAGACACGCTGTGTGTGTTAGTCAGTGGGTGTATGTGCATGGATGGAGAAAGAACACTGAATGTCTGTGCACACATCGCACATGCGTGTTTCACGTAAACACAAGTGTGCCTGTGCAACACACAAGGATCAGGCTTTGTTGTTCAAAGTAAGACTGGATCATAGATTTTCTGCTCGGAAACACTAACCCTGTGTATAGATCAAAGTGAGGCTGCCCTCCACCACTGAGTTTATAGAACACATACTGTTGCCCATGGCTCAGTCAAAACAGTGGAAAGTAAAGAGAGAAGTCAAGAGAAAGGAAGATCAGGCTCCAGCAGTTATGCTACAGACTGGAGTTAAGCTATTCCTGAGAGATATGTGAATGGCTTACTGAGTTTGCATTCTCACAAAGCAAAGCAAGGGTTGCACAGCTAACAAGATTTCATTTTTTCGCAGAGCTCTGCTGTGCATTATTTACAGGGAGGAGGTGATTATAAGCAGTGGTGATGTTACGTTCCCACATGTGAGAAGCATCGGGAGAATGATATCGCTGAATCCAAACAAAACGGTTTTATTGGCTTAAGGGGGGATTCGTGTAGAGAAAAGACAGGATAAGAGGTTAGAGGTCGGAGCGGTGTTGTTGTTGTGTGGTTATGCATGAAACGATTAGTGAAGTCGAGATAAACCGCGGTAAAATTCCCAATAATTAGCTTGACCATTTCAGATTATAATTAAACTGGAAAAACTTAAGGGTAAATACTGACCAACAATAATCAAAGTTAGCAACAGTCTCTCAGATGCAGGTGCATCATGCAGCATGGGATTGTTTTGCGTCAGTGAAAACACTGACATCACAACGTTCATGATGTCATTTCAAATCGTTCAGAAGTTTTCTGCACATTTTAACAAAACCACACTAATACTGATGGTTAAACACCAGTTTTCCAAAGGTCCGTCCGGCAAAACCACACTGGAAACACTTCATAGTTGTCATTTTAACCTGACGTATATGTGCCATAACAGTTCTTTATTATTCAGGCTTGATTATTCTGATTTCTTGAGTTGCGGTTGGTCTCAAAAACCGGTATTAAATTGCTACTGCTTCCGGAATGGCCAATATCTAAATGTTGTAACATTTTTATGTAACGTTTCATGTAGCATTTTTATGTAATGTTGATTGTGCGCTAAAGGCTACAATCAGACAGAATTAGGTGGTGCAGCGATTAGCCACAAAGTTGTGCAGTGGTGTGAGGAGGTGTTTATTTGTGACTTGAACAAATGGACACAAACCAAAGTGAGCTTCTTGATGTCGCTACTTTGCAGCATAAACTGCAGCCAGATGCAGACATCAAAGCTGGGTACACAAAATAAACGTTGCTTTTTTTCCCCGGCATACCCTCCTGCTAACGTATCCGTGCCAGTGTGCGCTCCAGAGAGTCAGCGCAAGAGAGTAAACGTAGCAGTGAAGTGTGTGTACAGTTTAGGCTGTTTGTTGGTGGATAAATGATCCAACTCTTCAAGAGCCAAG
>JAJHUR010089474.1:0-22886 GCA_027495735.1 Lutjanus campechanus
TGACCTGGAATGGCCCTTTTCTCATCTTGTCTTATCAAGGTAAGAAAACTTTATCATTATGCCCCTAAGGTTGTTGTTGTAAGAATTCACAAGTCATTTCCTGGAGCTTTTCTGAGACTGGGCACTATTACACTTGAAAAAAGCCAGAACACTACAAAACCCACAATGCTGACCCTCAGCAATCATAGCTCCAAGATGTCCTTGAAACCACACAAAGTCTGTTGTACATGCCGTACAGCGGTGAATATTAGTGTATCGACTGAGGAAAAAGGTTATTGTCTCTGTTCCCAAATCTGCCTCTAAACCTCGTCTCAGGAGTTCAGAGGGAAGCGTTTCACTGTGGGTTCAGCGCTGGGCTCAGCCTTACAAGAACACTGTACCACAAGCGTCTTCATCCCGCTGGCTCTGTGGGAATTTATGATGTTCAAAGGAGTCCTAGTTTAGCTTCTCCTGCATCATTTTAAGCAGAGAGGAGAAATCTTTCCTCCACCTCTGTTTTTTCATCTACTTGTCTCATCCTCTGTGAAATGCCAATACTTGACTATGGAAGTGGAGAGCAGGTGCTGTTTTATTTTTTATTTTTTTCTGATTAGCGGTGTCTGCATGGAACCCTGTTTTTCCTCAAACTAGCGGTGGAAATCTTCAGTTGCTGCATAACAAGCCTGTTTACTCTGTGGTGGCAGTAATGTATGTTTACCCTTGAATGTCTGTCTGTGTGGGGGAATCGGCTTGACTTACTTTTCAGAACATCGGAATCTCACTATCCAACACAGTGTATAATGATAAATAAATCTCTTGTATCTTGTACGGAAAATTGTCCTGGCAGGACTTTTTTTATGGACATACACCAACTTGTAATAGCCCCAAGGCCTGGAATTTCATTATTTTAGGAGCAAGTCCACAAGTTTTTGAGTGCACAAAGGCCAACTTCCACGGCTGCAAGGCCATGAAATAAAATAATCATTTTAAGTTCATGGAAAAGATTATAACTTAGGGACCAAGGATTGCAAAAGATTTCATTTTTATTCAGTTTTTTTCCCTAATTCATTAATACTATGTAATGGGACACTGTGACTATGTCAGGAAGAGGTCAGTCTATAGAATGACATCACACGAAATAGTGTGCGATATACAGTATAGTGAGTTAGTATTTTAAAATAACAAGGCAGGAAGTCCAGCTGCGCAGTGACAAGGAGACAAGTGTGTATAACACAGATCCAGCTGTTTGTCACTGTTAACAGAGACTCCAGTCTGCAGTGTAAACCACGTAATTGTTCATGGTCAAAGAAAGCTTATATCACGTCGACACCTCTGTCCATATTCATGCATTGTTTCCCTGACACCTTTCCCCCCTTCCATCAAATAGCAGGGTCATTACATTCTTCTCTATGTATTTATATAGAATTTTACTGTGTGTTGAAAACCTGTGGATAGACAGGGAAAAAACTCTTTCATATTGTGTGAAACTGTCTTTTTTATACATATATATGTACTGTATAAGTGTCCTGGGATATGTACAGTATAGTAGCACTGACGTACTGACGTCATTTCTGAGTAGTCTACCCTGAAAATAGCAATTCCTAGTTTTAGCTGCAGTATACCTGTGCCATAAGCCTGTGACACTCCTCCAAAAAGAAGTTCAAAGGGGTTCAAATTAATATTCTTAAAAATTGATTCTAAACTATGCCCACCATGAAATTTTCCTAAATTACCACTTTAGAAGTCTGTAACTGCTGGATTGATTACTGTTTTAGGAGATTTAAATGCTGAGAGACGCTGTGTTAAAGGGAGAGTCAGTGTATTCCCTACAGTAGATGGAGTACAAGCATGGAAGCTAAGAAATGTACTGCTTTGGACAAGGTCAGCAACAAAGGTATTTTTGCTACTTAAAAAATGTCAAACAAAAACAATCAACATCAGTTTAAGTGCATGCTTTTACTGAGAATATTTTCACAGCTTTACTTTACCATCAGACGGCCTTCTCCGACAGGAAACCGCCGTATATAAGCCAAATATTCCTCTCTCCAAACCAACCAGACTCCATTGGAGAAGTCAGTAATTTTATCTTGTAGCACACCAGAGTTGCTGGTCTACCACTGCTACAATCTGCTAGTTTGTTTGTGTTACTGTGTGACTTTGGTGAATCTTTTTAATACACCAAAGTCACACTATAACACAAACAGAGTAATCAATCAAGGCAGTGGTAGACCAGCAATTCCCGCGTTCTGTGAAGTAAAATTGCTGATTTAGCCTATGGAGTTTGGTTTCATCAGAGAGAGCTATATTTGCCTTACATGACTGACATTTCCCACTAGAAAATGCTGTTTGACAGCAAAATAAAGCATTGAAAATGTTCTAAATACATTCCTTAGCTTCCGTGCTGGTGCCCCTCTCTGCTTCCCCAAACTGAGCGCGTACTGACCGGCATCTACTGAAGCGAATACAATGACTATTGATTGAAGTACCTCTTACAACCCCACATCAAATATCCTTTTATGGTTACGATAACAGTGAAAATAATTCAGATTAAGACTTATATTTATGGGTGTTATTAAAAACAGTATCACCTTTATTTTAGGACAGTCTTCAAGTTAGGTAGGTGTGAGCAGGGCCATAAGAAAGCATCGGATTGAAAGAGCTGTATGCGTGCAAGTGTGAGTGCACATATGGCCTCGCGTGACCTAGTTGTTTGTCCTCCTTTTCAATCCTCAAAAGGTTAGATTGAAATTCAGGTTAGGTTTGCTTTTGGCTGAAGGCAAGCGAGGATTCATTGTCTCCAGTCTAACAACTCATGGTTCACGCGGGGCAAGGCCGCTGTCGATTTAATAATGTTGCAACACAGACCAGGCAGCCAGGCTGGAACGTATTGCATTACAATCTCAACCCCCATCTTCACCACATTCTCAGAAACACGAGTCCCACATTTTTATTTCACTTCCATTATTTTGCAATCTGCAGTGTTTCAGAATTATCATAACGATAATCACATAGTGTTCTGGTTTAATGAATCTCCCCAGTAGGCGAACAACATGCCTTTTAAAAAATTCTGATATTTGAGTGCAGAGCAGCAGTGTGTTTGTTGTAATGTGCTCGAGAGCCTCGCTGGTGACTTATAGGGTTGTACTTTTTTGTCTGGGAAGAGATGAGAGCGCAGGTGAAGATGGAGGGAGCAGGTTAGAGGACATGTAAAATGCAAATATCTCTCCTCCCGTCTCCTGCACTCTCGCAGAAACAATCGGCTGGATTCTGTTTGACATGGATGAGTAGTACGCACTCTCTCTTTCCCTGTGTCTGCCTCTGTCTTCCTTCCTCTGAATATATTTCACAGCTGTCCAAGAGGGCTGAGGGGGGAACTTGCTGCAAATGTTAACAGTCTGTACTAGCTGTGCCTTTTGTGGCAAACTGTTCTAAAGCCACAGAGGCTTAGAGGACAAGATAGAAATGCAGTCCTAAGACTACCTAATACAGATTCCGTAATGAGAGGAGGAGGAGGTGGGTTGAATTAACGCCAGATTCACGTCACAGTGGAAGGAGTGGAACGGGATGGCATTTCATGGCTATCACTTGAAAGTATTCATGTGTTTCACTGGCTGTTTCATCCAGGTGCCAGACAGATGGCTGCTTCTGTTTTAAATCTGACATGACGTGACCCAAGAGGTACAGAGATGATATTCATAGACACGCCAGAAGGATATTTTTGCTTAAAGGAGAAATCTGTGATATATCTACTATAATAATTCCTGAAATCCCCATAAATATGTCTTCAGAGATTAAGGAAACAAGTTGAAATACCAGCTTCTCTAATAAAAACACTACAACCTACAACAAAATTTCTGTTATTACATGTTATTGTTAGCCCATTTCAGGTTAATTAAAGTTCAAGGTAATGCCGAATGTTCTCCAAATGAGTAAGTGTTGTGTGTTTACGAGTCATAAAAAAACATTCATTATGTTTTAGAGGGCGTAGATGCTTATATGGGTTAAATAGAACAATACGTTGATGGAGTGTGGCAGGCAGTAAGGCAGGGAGCCACTGAACTCCAACTCCAGAGTGTGCATTTTTAGAGCAGTGGGCTTTTGTTTTCAGGATAACAGGCTTTAATTAACATTGACAGATAATTGACAGTTACAAATAGCTGATCAAGTCTCATTTTAGGACTTGTCATCACTTGTTATTGTCAAATTATAAAGTTACACTCGTCTTGCACTCCTGCAGTGTTCCTGTCTGAGCTTCTTTGAGTCTGAGGAGAGGTGGGTAAACAACTCACTTCAACCATGTATCATATTAAATAGCATTTCAACCTATCTAATGTACAGTTTATGGCTGCAACTCCAATTTACATGTTGCTCCTTTAAAAAGATAAGCAGTAATGTCAGACGTAAAGAGCTTTGTTCCCTTAAAATCTGTAAGACGAGAAAACTCTGTGCTGACTGTGCTGAATTCTCAATTTCTGTCTTCAGAGACAGTCTGATCTGGTCCTGGTTGAGGTCTCAATAATTAATTTCGCTTCTAATTTGAGCCTTGGTAATGATTTTGGTAATTATTGTTCCATTAAGAGGGTATTAAGGCTCTACCCTCAAGCCCAAATTGGCATTTTCTGGCTTCAGCAACTTTGATTTCACTTCAGGAGAGTGTCTACTTTTGATGTCCTCCCTTCAGAGTGGCTCTGCTAATGAAAATTATGATGTAAAGAAGACAAGAGCCCCTCCGGTTTTCAGCAAAGAAACACGGGCAACATATCGACTGAACAACTAATAAAAGTCTGAACAGTGGACAGTCGGTATCAGTTCAACGATCTAAATTAGAAATAAACATTTCAGCAAACATTTATCTAAGTGCTGTGTTTTGACAGAAGTGCTCCTCATTTCTCTTATGGTCATGATTTATTTTCTTCATCTGTCTTTTATGAAAACAGTATAAAAGCTTTAGGCTATTCTTCATTGAGAGCACAACTTGTGCAAGTTGTCATTGAAGCAACAATGGAAGCAAAAAAACAAAACAAACAAAAAAAACCCATTCACTTACAGTACATGTGCACCCAGGCTTCTTTGCTTCAGTGTACTGTGCCAAGAGTGACCCTCATGTTTCACATTTTATACCCTTGCTGGAGGAAAATGAGAGGCTGAAGGAGGACTTTTCTTGCCCTGTTTCAAATTAACTGAAAGTTAATTATACTCAGTTTGGCAGTCATCTTTCATCCAGACAATTTTCCAGACTTTTCCTCTTGCATTAAAAGAAAAAAGACTGCATTGCTTGGAGTTTAATGTAGCCCAGATTTCAAAACATCTTTACAGAGACTTGTGGGAGAAATCACAAACGCTGAATGTTTTTTCTGCACTTTATGATGTAGACTAATCACACAGCAGGATTTATTTATACCCACTTGACTGTTTAACCAGACCCATTTAGACATATTTAAAAATATTTTCCCACAATCTTTCATCAGAGTCTTCATTTAAAGTTGAGATGAAATTAAAAAAAATGCCCTTTCAACCCGTTAAGATCACATCCCCAGTCACATGGTTACACTATTAAACAATATATGCCAAAAACAACACAAAGAATTCATTTCTTTGATTTTTTTTTTTTTATCAGAATCACAGAATACCTGTTCATGTTTTCTTGACCTAGAACCAACCAATTTTAACCAACAGTATCATGACAACCACCTGTTTATCAATCTTCGACTTTCTGCAGGGCAGATAGTTAGCATGCTAGTGTTGTATGGTTCATCTGAGTGTCATTGGTGTTCGCTTCTTCAAACCTTGTTCTGTTTCCCCAAAGTACCATTGTTACAGGCCCGCTAGCTAGAATTTATTCACTTAAGCGAACGTGGTATCTGTAACAGCAGGTTATGCGCAAGGCATTTTACAGTGGCCTACTTCAGCAGCAAGCTAACGTTAGCTACATGGAGTATATGATGTGCTGATGACCTCACTGATTAATGTTACAGTGCAAAAGCACAACTTTATTGTCGGATACAAAAACACAACCTAATGACTCTGTTCACTAATTTGTGTGAAACTGGATCATATTTAATAGAGAAAATGCATTGTGGTTTTTGCGCTGATGTTAGCCACACCAGGACTAAATACAGCCTCTGAGAATACAGAACAGATGTCATTTACTGACTTTCCTGATGCTTTGCTGAGCATCCTGATAGCTTTACTTGTTGCTAAAGTAGCTTATCACTAACTGCTGTTAGCTCGGTTAGCTGCACAGCTAAGTTAGCTGACTCAGTCTTGAGCTGCCAAGAGGCAAACCCGGCAAGCAAACCACCTTTGTACTGTATTCCCTGTTGTCAAACGTCAGTCTCAGAGGCAGTGTTCGCAGTCTTGCTGTCTTGGCTGATAACACAATCCGAGAAGAGTTAGCCGGGTTAACGCAAAATATGAAAGACTGAGAGCCAGTGTTTGGTTTGTCTGTCCTGAATACAGATATAAAGGGTTCATTCTGAGGTAACGACGACCAAAATTCTAAAAACATAATATTGTATTCCATGTCTGCCATATCATGCAGATAAATCCCCGTGAATCTAACATACTGGACCTTTAAAGTAAACTACTGCCTCTCAGTTCTCCTTAAATGCGTCATTTTCAGGCTCTATGATGCAGCCTTGATTAGAAAAGGTATTGTTCTGGCCTGGCACAACAAACTAGAACTAGTGAACAAAATGTTCCACAGTTCAAATAAATGGCTCGAAGCGTGCTCAACGGATAGATTCAGTTCTCAGTCATGTGTATTATGATGACATTGACAACATGATATCTAGATTATGACGACCTTCATAATTTAAAAATTTCACATGGAACCTTCAATATCTAATGACTGCAGCTCTCCCACCACCCAGTGACTCTGCAGGGTCTCCAGCCAGTGAGAGGCTGGGCTGAATACATTAGAAGACGGAGAGGAGAAAGAGAGCAGCACAAAAGATGTCTGTAATGCAATAAGAATGAATAAAGGGCTTTTTAATGAGGAGGCCTCCCTTCCTCTGACGCTCCCTTTGCCAATCCAATTGTTTCATTATTCTGAGTGGGAAGTAAGAGCAGCAGGGATTCAGGGCTGGATTTACTGGAGGCTGAGGTTAACAAGGTCAAAGCACGATCAAATCACCAGTCAAAAGGACATTTGTTATGATTCTGCATGATGTGAAGGTCATCCTGTACCTTCTACTCCCATTGCAGCCAACATCTGCTGCACTGGTTAATGTTTGCATCTTGTATCTTTTATCTCAGTACATTTGAATAGATGCTAGATGTTTTCGGGGAGCCCTTGATCTTTATTAATCCTAAAATAAATCATATTTTTCTTGAACATCAAAGCATGTATGTAGCGTCTGTGATGTCAGCCACAGGTTTCTGAAGGGGAGTCTGAACAGAAAATCCAAACTTGGTCAAAGGGAGGGAGGCTCTGACAGAGCGGAGGTGAAATGTGTGATCATGTGCGGCTGGATGACTAACAATGATATGCTGAGGCAAGTGTCAAGTAAGCCAACACACCCCGAATCATTCCTCTGTTTCAGTCAGAGTTTTGAACTTTTTGAAGAGACGTACCTCAGCAGCTTAGCAAAACACAATTGACCAGATAGTTTGTTATTATCAAGTGACTGCCTGACAAACACTTTTGAATGTACTCAGCGGGAGTTTTGTGTAAAGATTCTGCCTAACAAACACTGCGGCATTGTCTGTAATGTCTGTTACAGAATAGTCATGCAAATTCACTCACAAAAACCTGTGGGCTTCCTTTGTATTTGATGTTACAGGACATGAAAAAACACAAGGCGTCTAAATGTCTCATCAACAGCAACCACTCATTACACCCCACACAATCAAACTGACTGATTAGCAATATGGAGGCTGATATAGTGAATTTTTGAGCTGGCATTAAAATAGACTGTGTGGATTTCTATGTGGATTTTGTACCGACTTTGAATCAATATGACTATGCAAAGGTACTCAGAAGGCTGTTTTCTTCAACAAATAACTTCATGACATACAACTGCAGACAGAAACACTGAGAAAATAAAGAATAAATCAAACTATAATAATCCAAAGTTTACATATTGCTGCATACTGTATTGGTAAACATACAGTATAAACCGATGCAGATGAGTTTTCATTACTGTGAAAACAAGCAACCATGGCTTATCCTTTTCTATTTGTACTTGAAAGTTTTCGTTCCACTGTTTTCTTCAAACTATACAAAGAAGGATCTCAAACAATGCATGCTGGGAAGTCTGCCAATATGTTGATCATGTTTCTATAGCAACTGAATTTAATGAGATGATTGAACTCTGTACGGTAAATTTATTCAACTCATCATTTCAATTATAAGATTTTAAATTAGAAGAACTCATGTTTATTAGTTCTGAAGTGTCTTAAGTTTAATTAACTTGAAAAAAATAATAATAATTTCATATTTATATTAAGTTAATCAGTCCCACCAGGATTTTGCAGGCTTTTTGGGGATTGCTGCAGCCTAAAATCCATGATTTCATGGCAGCCTTTCTTAAGACTGAAAAACTGAAAAATATGCTTTATTTGTAAATGAATAAGTGTACCTGGGGGTATTCCACAAGCAGGGAGAATCCTCTTAGAGCGCAGCCTCAGTGAAAACAGCAAGCACAAAATTATGAAATATAAAAGCAAATATAAAGGAATTGATAAATGCCAATAACAGTGTCAAATCTTATGTTCTCTTCAGTTCTTCTGTCTGACACTTTTAAAAAAATACGAAAATATAATAAATAACAAAACAATAAGATGTTTGCATTTGACAGAAATTGCAAGGTTGTGCAAAATTCACAAGGATATAGTTGCATTTGCATTAACTGTTGCAATCGCAGCTTCATGGAGGGACTGGTTAATGGGAAGAGATTAGTTGATTCTACTAAATTCCTGTTTAATTTTTTTACAGTGTATTTTGTGTTCGTGTTTTTTCTTTTTTCATTTTTTGACATCAAATACAATCAAAGACAAGCCACAGTTTTGTTTTGTTTTTTTCTGCGTGTGAATTTACATATATTTTTGCGTGACTATTCAATAACAGCAATTATGGGCAATTCTGCATGGTTTGTTTGGTAGAATTCTTACACAAAACTCCTGCTGAGTACATCCAAGTTGTTTGTGAGGCAATTACTTGATAATGCCAAACTATCCGTCTGAAATAGCCGGCCAATAATGGAAGTTTTTCAAAGGAGCTGAGGTAAATCTCTGTTCAAAGAAGGCTGGTCCCTGGAGCCCTTCCGTGTTTTTGTAGTGGCAGCATCCTTTTGTAGATTTTAACCCGTTTTGCAGAAAGGGCCTGCGTATTCACCTCACACGCAATGGGTTATTTGAGTTCGTCTTTGGTGCTCACAGAGGAACAGAGCGTTTCATTTCGGTAGTGTGGCTGTAGGGCATGGCTGGTGTTCAACTGGATTGAGTTATCAGCCATCTTTGCCTTGTTGCACACCAGAGGGGGAACTGTATGAATCATTCAATCACAGACCATCCCCGAGTGTAAACAGACTGCTTGTGCACATTGAGCTCAGTGTATTAATTGGATGCTTAGCGGGAGGGTATCTCTACTTGTGTGTCTCCATCGCTTGATTTTCTGTGAGACCAAATGGGAACGGGTTACCAGAGCAACAAAGTTTTATTAGTTATCAAATGATTGTTGGATGTATTTGCTGACAGTTGCTGTACTGCCGATCTGAAGCTGTCACTGACGGGGTTAAAACCCACCAGACCAAATCTGGGGCAATTTGCTGAGCTATTTCTTCATCACTTATTTTCATTTCACCTGAACTTTTAGAGGGTCAGTTTGATTAGAGTTGGTTTTGAAATGACTTTTTCTGGGACACTAGCAAAGCATTCCTGAGGAGTTTCATGCCACCAGAGTGATTTACTGTGGGTTTTTTGTTTTTTTTTCCAGTTTTTGAAGCTCAAACCTCCTGTGTTTAGATTTGGAAAGTGAAGAATGTCCAAGGATAGATGTGGATTGTTTCAAGCCTATACTTGCATGCCGTGTGTGCATCACATGCATTAGACTCATGGTTTTTATTTTGTTTTAATTAAAGATGCCATGAGGATACTATTTGCAATATTGATACTGATTTTGCTTATCGATACTGATACTTATCATTACGCCTGTTGATTTGACTTTCAATGATATGATGCAAAAAAGACATGCAAAGGTGTGAAAATTCAACAGTCATTTAACTTGACTAACTGGGCGAAGGAGGAGCAGCTTGTCACCAAAATGAGAGTAGCTGGCTCATTCCACCTTAAAGGGAGGTCCACCTTAAGTGAGCCTGTATCGAACTAGTTGCTAACTTTGGGGATAGCATTTATTCACCGACTAATTGGCCTAAGCTGTACACACGCAGCTCTGCTGCATTCACAGCTGAGCAAAACTCACTAAAATGGAAATATCAGTCCACCTGAAGTGAGCCTGGGTCGAAGTTGTCGCTAACTTCTGAGCTAACTGCCTCCAGACACAGGAATTTGGCTTGGATAATGAGGAGTTGTAGCATTTGTTGACCCACAAACAGTCCAAACAGTGGTCCTCAAAGGTTTTCATGTCTGTTCTGCTTTCATCTGTTGCTGTTTGGGCCGCAGTTGCGCTTAAAATTGAGGTTCTAATGTTAAAAATCTTTTAAATTATCATAGAATCATTGCTTCCAAAGTACTGGGTCTACACTTAGTTTAGTTCTAGGTAACTAGGAGGCTAAATTACAACTTTATGCATATGTTTGCAGTGGTGGTCACTTCCTTGCTTTGGTAGTGCACCACTGCTAAATGAATATAGAGGAAATATTGGTGTAATACTGGTGTATTACATACTCACATGCTTTCTTCTCCTCATACTCAACTCAAGACTTCTTTAGGGCAAATTAACATTACATAAATACTAATAGCAGCACCGTCTGTCCTCGAGCTAATCAATGTTTTGGTACTGACCAATCAGAAACCTCAATACTCATCCCTAATCACCTAACTGCCAGTATGAGCTGGCGAGTCTCCACTTACTCTTTCAACATACACATCGATTGTGAGTATTGTGAGACTTTAACAATTCCAAACTTTCCTTTAAATCGGGGCGAACATCCAAAAGTTTTTGCTGAAGTAGCTCTGATTGCGAGATCAATATCCATTAACCCACTTGAACAAACATCCCAATTTAACATGTGTTTTTAAAGCCTTTTGTTATGAAATATGTTTGGATAGATACATGATAGAAGATAAACTCAAACGGTGTTTCTTTTTCCTCATCATTTAACTGGAGATAGTATTTAGATTTTGGAGATGAGGCAGGTTTGTGTCCTTGAAAAATTGATGACACCACTGTAAAGAGGATCAATTCACTGTATGAGGGGATTTATTGCATTTGTGGTGAATGATTTTTGGCCGGGAACCAGAATAAATTAAGATCTGAAAGGAACACAGTGTAGTCTGTGTATCTGATTTACAGTATCTAGGTGGGGGGGTATTCTGTTAATCATTGCTTCCCATGTGAGTTATCGTAAGTAATTTCTCCCACTGGGATATGCCATCTCTTCTCATAAACAGAACATATAAACAGTAAAAATTGATCACCACTTTTGTTTATGTACCCGTCTCCTTTTTAGGCTTTGTTTTTGTATCCCCCATGTACTCTGGGCTGTTCACTGCAGAACACTTTGATTTTTGTTTCAAGGTTGAATTCTGCATGCAGATAAAAATCCTCCTTGAGCTCTGCAAAGGTCACTGAGTGCTTTGATGTTGTTTGACAGCAGCGTGCACAAATAACCCCCACCTGTCTTAAGCAAGCACTTCTGACATTTTCCTCAAGCAATAGTGATGGATTGTCTGGGAAAGCAATATGCATGAGCATATCATTCCGAGGTGAACCATGACAGCGTGGTGCACGGGGGGGAACGCTGCAGCGATTCAGTCTGGGAAAGAATTGAGGAGCTGCACAATTATGGATAAACAGTAATCCACATTTATTTTTCTCAATATTGATATGACAATTGCTCATCACCGTTATCCTTTCATGTTGGGGAATGGAAAGGTTTCACGTCACGTCTCTTTCACTTCACTTTCACTTTTCTACAGCTTGCTTTTAAGGCACAAAAACCTCTTGATCAAAAATAGTCTTCTTCACATGTGTCTTCCAAGAGCCTCTGCCTGCCAGACAGCTGTGGTCAGAGTTTACCTGAGAATAAGGAGCGCTCACACAAAGCATCAGTATCACACTGATCAAACTTAATTTGGAAGACAAAATCAGGATCTTGATTATTATGTCACGCAGGGTCCTTGCAAACCTGATTATAGCGCAACCATTTCCGTCAGATTAAATAGGGAAATGCAGTGTAACATTACTTTAGGGCTGACCCGAATGCTTCGAAGCTTCTACTGTTGCCATGGTAATTTACATCCAAATCAGTATTCGAATGCTTAGTTTTTTTCGGGGTGGAGGGGTGGGGTTGGAAGAAAGGAGAAGTTGTTTCAGCTGCTTCGATAACGAGACAAACAGTGAGAAATTTTCTCAAAACCTGTACAAATAAAACCCAGGTGCATGCATGACATACGAGCGCACAGGGCAGTCACAGTGATGTGAGAAACAAGAACTCTACTCTCCCTTGCATCTACTCACTCGTCAAGTTGGCTTTTGAGACTTTGGAGGCGCCGATGGAATAGATGGTGGCTGATGTCTCCTCTCCTGTTCCTCATCTCTCAGTGGACTTATAATTACAATAATGGCGAAGTATACAATGGCTGGAAGTTTTCCAAAAGTATGCTAATTTGTGTTGCCCTGACATTTTTCACCATTTTATGGAGACCAAACAACTAATCAGTTAATTGAGAAACTAATCAAATGATGGTTAGTTGCCGCCCCAGTGATATGTCAGGGAGGTACAAAGGCATGAAAAATAGATACTGTCCAAATTTAACAGTTGCCGTGGTAAATGAAGTCCAAATCAGTTTTTGAATGCTTCTCTTTTGTTTTTGCTTTTTTTTAAAGAATTAAAAAGGAGATTTTGCATTGGCTGCATTGAAAAAGAAGCAAAATACTGATAAAAAGCGTGAAGTGGAGCTCCTCTGTGGCATGTCTCAAAACACATGCACAAAAATCCAGGTATCACACAGAACAGTATTCTCACGACTCCCCGCGACGGAACAATCCCGCGAGCACAGGGGCTGTGACAAGTACAAGCTCGACTCTCCTCACATGCTCCCAGCTACTCAACACTCACTCGTCAACTTGACTTTTGAGACTTCAGAGACGGGAGATGGAATCGACAGTGGCTGACGTCTCCCCCTCTTTCTCATTAGACTCATAATTACAATAATAGCAAAGCAGATAAGTAAATAATGGCTGCAGGTTTATGCTTGCCTCGAATATTCATGGGTTAATTTTGTTGAAGTTGCGAAACCCCCAAAATGGCTTTAAGTTTGATTATATAGGATTCTTTAAGAAACATGTTGGATGGAGCATCTGCGACTTCACACGCCTGTTGGCTGAGGGGTGCTCGTGAAGTTTTATTGCATGTCCTTCGTCACTTGAATCTATTGAGGCTTGAGCAGTCTGGATATCTTCTTCCTGGCACTCACATGTAGGTTTATTTCCAGTGTTTTTGTTCTCACATTCTTTGTGAGTCGCTGATGGAACTAAGTTCTAACTGGAACAAAGGGGAGAAGAGAAAGAGAGACAGAAAAGGTGAAGCTGACCATGACTGACTGTGATCGACTGAAACGCCCGTTGCTTTGAAGATAAACTGTGGAACTTCTCCTAACATGCCTGATGACTGCATTTCCTTCCTCATGAAACATTTGCAAAGCAGATTTTTTTTTTAAAAATATAACCACATTGTTAATTTCATGTTCATGTTTTGCCTTTTGTTGGTGCAGTGCTACACTTTCTACCGCACGACTGCCACAAGCTGTCAATTAGTGAAATAATGTGTAACCGTTGGCAAGAACATGCTTTGCTCGAATTATCCTTCTGCTAGCTGTCCTTGTGTGCATGGTACAAACAAATAAGGAGTCACTCCACTAACTGAACAATGTCACAAGTTGTGAAAATTTGCTGATTTCTTTTTATGGTACAATGCTACTGACAAAAACAGAAGAAAACTTAATTATTTTATTTAAATTTCTTAAGGGTGAACAGTAGTGACTCTGTTTTTTCTCAGTTTGGAGACTTTGGTGGCCTTGCACCTCATTAAGCACACACTAAAATCTACTATAAAGAATTTTTAAGTGGTTATGAAACAGTCTCAGTTTATTACTGACGCCTCTGTATGACCTACATAAGATAACAAGACCATCTGCGAGAAGACTGGCTATTTCTGTGTAGTTGTTCTTAAAGGAGAAATATATATTCACTGTAATAAATCATAAAATGACCACGATGTGTCATTGGAGATCAAGCAAACATGTTAAGTTGAAATATACACTTCACTTGACCACTACATCCATGGTGGCCCCTTTCAAATTTTCATTCCAGACCGGAATAACTGTTTTGCATGTCTGTTTCACATTGATCAGAGTTCAAATTAATGCCGAATTGATCACAGAATGACTAAGTATCTGTTTATGAGTCTTATGTAATCATTAATAATCTTGTAGAAGCCATAAATGTTAAATTGGGCAAAATATGAATGAAGTTTGGCATGAAGTGTGATAGTCAGTCACTTAACTCATCCAGAGTGTGTATTTTAAGAGCAGTGGGCTTTTCTTTTTAGGACAGGGGGCTTAACTTTACATTGACAGACAATAGACACTTGTAAACAGCTGATCAACTTAGATTGGGGGACTCATTCTCACTTTTTATGGTCAATTTCGGCAGCTGCGCACATCCTGTGCTCCTACAGAGCTCCTGCAGTCTGCCATGTGTGGGGAAGAGGGGCCAGGGAAACAATTTTCACAACCATGAATTGTATATTAAACAGGATTGTAACCGATTTATTACACCAGTCTATCATTCCGTTTTGCGATTCGGACTATTTATACCAATTTTTGCACTGCAATGGCTACATACTGCCTGCCACCAGGTCAGATTCTCCTTGAAATCAGATGAAATGAGCCTGTGTTAAAATTTTCACAGGCCAAGTTAGAGTGAGTAGCACATTAGCTATCTTTAAAAATGTATGACTTTTATATTTTGGGGTTGTTACAGTGAAACACTACCGCTTTTGTCCACAGGGGGCTCCAAAATCAACAAAATCTAAAAGTTTCTCATAGTAGATTTAATTTACCACTGGTGGTTGCTGGCGGAGTACAGCGTCTGAAAACATACCTTTCATGTGACTTTCTGCACCGTCCTGCGCTCTGATACGCTCTAATTTGCAGCCTTCCTCCTAATCCTCTGACAGACTTCCTTTGTAAGTGAATTGCATATGTAAATGCTGCATGCAGTGGGCTTATTGCACGGCCTCGGCAGCATACCCCTGTTACCTATGACAAGCAAGAAGAAAAAAACTGCCAATTTGGCTACTCTGAAATCATCCTTCTTCGGGGAAAGCTACATCTGAGAGTCTGAGCCTGCTTTTCCTTTTCTTTTTATCATCGTTCTCTTTTTTCATACAGTATATCGCCTCGCCTTGCATTTCCTCCCTCCTCTTGCTCAGCTTTCCCTCCGACTTTGTTCTTACCTTCTTCCTCTATACTTTAACTCCGACTTTGTTCTGTTCTTTCTTCTGCTGTTTTTTTTCCTTTTTTTCCCTCCGCTCTCCCTCTCCGTTTCTCTGTCCCTCATTTCCTCTCTCTGGGGGAGTTTTGGATCAGAGAGGCGTTTTGGTGCCAGGCTGCGACAATACTTCACGTTAATAAAAAGGATGGTTGGAAGCACAGTGGGAGCTGCACAGGAACATTTTTTTTTCCAGCTAGTTTGCCATGCTTCGTTTTGTTGTGGCAGCAAAGAGTTCATATCTTTTACAGCGGCGCTCCATCATCATCAGAGGCAGCAGTTTGTGGTTGCACGCACGCTAATATTTCATCTGCTGTGGATTTATTTGTGAACTTGAAATTGACCTTCTCTTAGTTACACGGCTTTAATGAAAGAGATGTAGACTTGAAATTGGAAACAGAGGTACAAAATTCACAAAATTGGCTTTTATTTTGTGAGAGGTACCCAATGGGCTCCTACCTGCAAAATTGCCCCCGTTATTGAGTTAGTTTAAAGTGATGTGAGAACATGTAGAGGCAATTCTTCACTCAGCTAAACCCTGATTCTACCTTTCAAACACGAGTGACTTCTTATTAACCTAAGTGCTACATGTCATCAAGCTCATCACAACTCTGTCGGAGTGTGTCGGTAAGTTAAGGTACTCATTCTTACAAATCCGTGATCTCACCCAACCCTGACACGCTCTGCCGTCACATTCCTTTTAAATAACATTCAATGACTTTTCTTTATCTTTATAGGGGCTTTCACATTCCCTACATTGCTACAGTGTTTCTTTTTTAGCCGTCAAAATGTATTAAACATGATTTTGAGCCTAGGTACTGAATAATGAAATGGTACCAAGTATAACTGAGTGGTGAAGTCGGTGCTGGAGTGCCTTAGGGTGCAGTTTTTCAAATGGCCATTAACTGCTGGCTTGATAAAAATAATGGAATATAAATAAATAAAACTGTGAGACTGTACTCAAGCTGAGGGAAGACTGTATTTCTGTATTTTCTTTTCTTTTTTTGGTCAGCTGCACATTATACAGTATAATATGTGTTTTGGTGGTGACTGTGAATATGTCTCTGCTCTGTATTTGTGATTGACAAGTGTCCTGATCTCTTGCAGAGTGACTGGAAACCTGTAATTGACGCTTGCCTGCTGAGTCAGATTTTGAAATGTGAAATATATCTCAGTGCTCAAAGACTGTGCGTGGCTGCTTGTTGATGATTAGTTCCTGCTCTGTGTGAGCAACTGTTGAGAGAAAATTGTCTTGTATAAAACAAACATCGACTTGTAAACTGGTTAAATTGAGGAAACTGAGCCAAATTGTTGAAATGCCAGGATGTCAAGATTTACAAAGCCCACATTTCCAAAGAAAAACACTGTGATGAGTTGATTTGAACACAGCAGAGGTGTTGTACTGTGTTTATTGTGGATTTGTCTGCAGTACATTCTGTTTTATGTGCCTTTCATATGTACACATTAATGGGTGTGGACAGTGCAGGTCTGTGGAGGATGAGTGTGAATGGACACTGAGTTGGCTGAGACCTTTAGCCTATGACAGTCAGCCCAAATGATCATTTTCGGACGAAAGATGACAATTAGGACCAAACCAATACTGGATTTTTGGGGCTGATACCGATACTGATATTAGAGGGTATAGATATAAATTTGTCTCCTTATATTCTTTAGAATACAATAGAATAAACACAGTTTTTATTATTGATCCCACAAAAGGAGCACATTTGACAATGATATATAATTAAGGCAAAAATATTTAACAATAAACTTTATTGTCCAAATTGATAGGCACTAAAAGACACTAGTGAAAGTAAACTTTCACCAATATATTTAATAATTATAAATAACTTTAAATAATAAAGATACAAATATAGCAAAAAAAATACTTAAATTGAGAAAAAGGATCAAATATACAGAAAATGCTGGCTGTAAAGCTAAGAAAATAGAGCATATCAGACAACATATATGCTATAATGATATAAACCAATCACCGGATGTACAATGCTGGTATAAGCCTGCCACTGGACGCTTGTTTCAGACATCATCCGTTGTCAGCATTCTCAAAGTCCCCAGGAAACGACAGCAGCCTCCTAGCTAGACACTTACATGATGACTAAAACAAATTAGCATCTGTGTTTATAACAATACGTAAACAAGCTGTTACCTTATCTTTTGTGGTGATTAGTAATTTTAATGCCAGAGCTCACCTCCCCACATGTAACTGTTGCACCGAAACAGGTTCCACCAACCCGACACTATTTTGCAGGGGCATCGTGGCCGCGTCCTGGGCGCTTAGCTTCACCCAAGACGATTGTGATTGGTTTAGAGGAATACAGAGCATCTTTTATTCCACTGATGCAGAATGATCATGCATAAAGTCAGAACTTTTCCCGTGCTGAGCGCTATGGAGATAGTTGTGTCTGTGTGACACAGATGTAGCTGTGATAGGCCGATATCGGGCTGATAATATCAGTGGACCCATATATCGGCCGGGCTCTGATGGCAAGAGCATGATTTAGTCTGTCTCTTCAGAAACCTATTGATGGTCTCATTTTATTCATATGTGAATTAAATCAGTTTGATTATATTCAGGAAACTTTTGGAATCGAAATGAACCCTTTTCCAAATATCTTGATGGCAATATTGACATGCATGTAGCTGTAATAGAGAAATCTTAAGATATGAGATGAAAGGGAGAAGGGGGGAGAAACTTGTCCGTGTTTATGATAGAGATCACATCATGCGGCTTTGACACTGAGAACGTAGGTGCCAGACAATCGACAGTGTCTCAGGCGTAAACTGCAAACATCAACACTCTGTCAAAGTGGTGGCCTGTCTGCGGAGGGTAAAAATCCCACGCTCATTGCTTAAAACGATCAGCAGTGAGGAAAGGGCCTGCTGGTGTTGGTCATTCTCTGAAGTCAGCAGCAGTACCGGGCCATATTGTTATTCACATAGTGTGTTCAGCTGCTGAAGACGTCGTCATAGCAACCAGTAGATCTGTTGTTGCTGACGTTTATTGAGACCAATATGTGTGTGTGTGTGTGTGTGTGTGTGTGTGTGTGAAAGGTGAGTCTGATGTCTAATTGTTGGAGATGCAGACCTGAGGGGCTCGTCATCCAAACCGCTGATGACACACTGAATCACAACTCTGCAACATCTCTTTTTTTCCCTTTTCTCCCGGCCTGCCGTAACATTCAAATCACACCGACTAGATTGGGATCATTAATTCTTGAAAAGGAAGACGTCATGGAAGGAGAACAGAAGCCTGTTGTCTTCCGCCTGAAGCAGAAATGTGTCTGTGATCTAAAAACTGAATCGCTAAAAAGTACACCGGGGGAGAGTTTGATGTGTTGCATAAATTTGCATCCCAAATTGTTTGTGCTTGGCTCATAATCTTTAAGTGAGCCACTTATCTAGAAAGCATTGCCAAGCAGATCATTTCTGTATAAGTTTTAATTTATTGTGTCTGCAGCAATTAGCAGTTACCCACAGGAATGCATTTATAATGTCAAAGCCTGTTTGGTGTGACTGGTTTTTACATGAAGAGGACAGTAACGCTTGAGCAGCAACACTGAGTCAGCTATCTGGGCTCATATTTATCACAACTGCATGCAGGAAAAGCTCTGAAGGGTTAACCTGTTAAGCGAATTAGGAATGTACCATAAATATTAAATGATCACAGCTACGTTGGTCTGTATCAGTATTGGCATATATTGTGTCCAAACTTGTGTTTTTTATTATTGTTATTTGTAAATGATTAAAAATACCAGTGAAAGTTTACTGTTTCACTGCCCCAATATCATTTTGGACAGTAAAGTTTGTTGTGGAATATTAAACCATCCATCTTTGCTCACTGCATCTTAAATTGCCTTCATATGATAAGACATTTGTTCATGGCTCACTGCAAAGTAGGGTGCAGAGAGGCAAATCACAGCCTCTACCTGGTATACAAAGAGCTAAGCTAACTTTAGCATTGGATTTAGCTAATTTCATAAACTGTATGATTCACAAATCTTGATGACAATCTTGACAAATTTTGGTTAGGGTTAGAGAAACATGAAAAAGATCTTTTACACGTTGGGGGTTCACAGGTAATCATCAGTTACTGGTATTGTTCGAAAAAAATCCATATTTTTGCATCCCTCAAGAAAATGACATATTTATCAAGCAACATATTCACAACGAAGTGTTGGAATACACTTTAAGGGCATGTGCAAAGTGATCAGATGATTCAGCACATGTGTGTTCAGAGGGGAGAAGCCAGTATTATGTTGAGCCTTGTTTTAGTCTCACAAACCTCATGACCAATGTACCACTTAGGTACACAAACTATGTGAACGTCTCCAAATGCAGACGCTATTTTTGTCCATGGATGTGCTCCAGCTCAAAGTGCAGATGGGGCTGGCTGAAGTGGACCATAGATCAGAGGGTGTGGTGATTAATAAATAAGCTCTCAGCCTATCAAAGGAGGCTATGACATGCTGGATTAATGAGTTCCTGTATTCCGACGTCTCATGCTTAAACAGGCAAGATACAGAGCCTGATTCATGTAAAGGTGTCCGGGGTTACTCTGTAGCAGCCAGGTCTCATTTGCATGAGATTTGATGAAGATAAACTCGTTGAACGGATGTGCAAAATGGAAACCGGACTCAGAGGCAGCACCTCTCAAAGCAGATTACCATCTGTCCTGTTTAAAGCATTATTTTATTATTGCTTAACGCTTCCTCCAATTACGTTGTTTGTGCTTGTTGACAAGATCACAGAAGCGGCAGCGGAATGATGTCATGCCAGAAAAAGACGTGGTTCTGAGACGTTGAGGCTCAGTGCAAAGTTGCCTTCGCAAAAATAATGTAAAAATAAATAGGGCCCATGAAGTATAAACATTGGGCCCCACCCTATTGTTCATTCTGTAAAAAACAAAAAAATATTTTCTTTAAGACCTGATGAATACTGGGTTTTTGAGGCCGATGCTGATACCTTATATTGACTTGTAACAACACACTCTTCTTATGTCATTTCATACATTCATGCTGACATGAAATAAGTATGTTGTTCATATAATCAGGATCAGAGATGTTCCTGAAGATTAATATCTCTGTTGATTAAACAGAAATTTAGTAACATCTTAGGTCCAACAGTTAACTGGCATTGTATATTAATAAAATATTAATAATTAGATTAGTATTTCTTGTGCTGCTTAGCAAGAATAGCAGTGTTTAATTGACTAGTCGCCTGATCACACACATCCATACATACAAGTAATAATAGCTGTAAAAATCTGTTGAAGCAGTGGTCTGAGGTTGCCTTCGTTTTTTTTTTAGTTTTTTTTTTAGCTATGATTGCAGGGTTGAGGCTCAAACTGGATCGGTCATTTCAACTAAACCCCAGTGTTCAGGAAAAAACAACAACTTTCTGATCTCTTCAGATACACAAACATTCAGGCCTGAGCGCAGCTGATTTCTGAATGGAGCTTAAGGAAATACAAACATCACTTATGCACTTGAGTTGATTCCTGCCTTCCTCAGTGTGTACAACAGGTGTGACACTCTGCTGCGCCCCAGATGCAATTCTTCACCTGGCTTCCCTCATGACACTATGTGGGTTTTGAGACTGATGGCTGTGTGACACAGCCCACTTCTCCCAGATTGTTTTCTGAAACTATAATAGCAAAAGCAGTTTACATTTACTGCTCCCCCAGCCTTGAAATCATGCAGTCTTGGAGGAGGGACAGGTTCGGGACAGCGCAGAAAAGATGTGATTCAGCTGAGTGGAAGACATTTGTTACTGTTGGGTTTAAAAATGAAAATTATAAGTGATGGGCATTAGTGCTTCAGTGAAATGTTGGTGGCAGCAACCAAACTGATAAAGGAGCAGCTTAAATATTACAATATAACTTTAATATGAAGTAATCAGCTCTGATGTAAAAACACAATATGGACACATGATAATGACACGTTTACAGATATTCAATGATACATGTTTAATATGTAGTCTTTTTATGTTCCTAATTTAAATTATGCAATATGTTGCTGTGGAAATAAAGCTTTGATTGTTTTGTTCTTTAATTATGATTAATCAATTAATTGATTGTTAATGTTACCAGTGATCAATTAAATAAAGTGCTTAAAATTTGCAGCCCTAGTATAATCATATAGGTAGTTGAAAAGTTTAAGTTATAAATAACTGAATCTTACATCTTGATGCTGCATCTGAGTGGTAAAGCAGATTATTGCAGCAGAGGAAGGTGTAGGCTGGAGCCGCAGTTTATTTTATTCTATTCTTGATTTGATTTATTTATTCAATCATTCATTTTAAAAGAGTAAAATAAAACATGTATGTGGAAAAAATAATCAACAGACTTTCAATGAGCAACATAAATTGCACATTTCATGTCTGACAAGGCGTAGGAAGAAGGAAAATGCTGGTCTAGTCCTAACCCTATACATCAATAATCAATCAATCAATCAATCAATCACATAAACCCACTGCCCTCTACAGGGTCCATCCCCACAACTAAACCTGTACATGTATGTTCATCCTCTTCATATTTAATCAGCAACACTCCATAACCAAGAATGTGAAAGAGAAAAGAACCACTAACAACAATATCACCGTTAACATGCTTTACCCCTTCCTCATTTTTGTACATTGCAATAATATTTTTTTTGTACACTAAAATTTAATGAAATACAATAATTAGTTTGATTTATTTCCTCCATTCCACAAAATCATCTCACAAATTGCTATGCACATAAATATGTGCAAAAACAAAGCAGTTTCAAATTAAATTTCCCTCTCAGATTATACCCTCCCTCCCTGCCCAAGAACATGTTTTCTGTGTTACCAGGAAGTAAATTTATTCTTGCTTCATACAAATTTGTGCAGCGTTAAACTCAACCACATCCCCGAATCTCTTCTTGCACTGCAAAATGAACTAATCCTGTCAACAAGCTACTAAAAAAAACTAAAATCAAGATTTTAAATATTGGGAATGTTAAAATATTTTATTGCATTGATCAGTTTCCAAACAGGTTTAAATACTGTGCTTACAGTGGGGTGTTCTTGCGCTTTACATTTGGATCATAGATTGTAAAACGAGCGTACTGTGTGTCAGCTCACTGAACACAATGTAGATCAAAGGGCTACAGCAGGCTACAGCAAAAAAGCGGACTTGTGAACATGTGTGCACCTAATGCATGATAATGCATGACTGCTTAGCGCT
>JAJHUR010089476.1:0-13232 GCA_027495735.1 Lutjanus campechanus
AAAATCAATCGAAATGAGCTTTCAATTTCAGCGATCAAAATCAAAGGTAGAGTCATGATTCTCCGAGTATTTTTTGTCTTTTCACCCTCGCCCACTTGATACCATATAGATCTTTTTAAAGAAGAATTTAAAAAAGAAAATGACAGTCAAGGCATGAAACCAATGATCTATTGATCTCTCTACAAACCAAGACTAGATAGTCTAACGATGGCAGAACCACCAGAAAAGAAATGTAAATCGAAAACTTTCATCAAAACGTGACTTTAAAATCAAAAGTCAGATGAAATCGTGGATCTGTAGGGTCGTGACACTGCTATGATAAAGGGTACGCACTGATGTCTGATGTTTCCCACCAGAACACACCTCCTCAGTTCAATATGGCTGCTGCCTTTAGTCGGGGAAACTAGGAGTGAAACAAACAATGATCTACTTAAGTTTAAGGCAGCTGGACTCCACAGTGATCCTTACAGCTTACCAAAGACACAGGGGTCCATGCACATTGACATGTGGCGAGGAATCAGGTTTCCTGACATTTACGTGGACCTGATTTCAGTGCCGGAGAAATACACAAAACCTGAAGGCGTACAAAAGCCCAATGTTTGTTTGTAACTAGTGCTGCAATGATTAACTCATAATTAATTGACAATTAAATTAATTGTCAACTATTCTGAGGATAATTTATTGGTTTCGAGTCCTTTTTTAATTTAAAAAAAAAAAAAGTCCAAATTGTCTGATTTGAGCTTCTTAAATCCGAGTATGTTCTAGTTTCTTTAGTCTTTATGACAGAAAATTGATATATTAATCTATAATGAAATTAATTGTTGGTTTGCCATGGTGATAACTTTTACTTCAAGGTGGGATTTGTTGGCGAAATTTAAGTGACGAGGACGCCAAAGAATATTCTGGTTGTTTCTTTCCATTCCTGGAATAATCCTACTGCATTTATTTTATTGAAAACACAAAAAGGATCAAATGCAGGTGAAGTTCTCCTTGGTACTGAGTTATTTCAGTAGGGATGTTAATTAATCGATTATTTCCATTTAGAATTTAACTGACAATGTATGTTTTGTGCACCATTTCTCCAGAGATCACAGGTTTTCTCACTATTTGGTTTGATTTGCCTCGTTAGTGTAGAAATGAGAGTAACTGAGCCCCATCTGACCTTGTTTTGTTTGGCAGAGACATTTATTGAGCGAGGACAGATGGACGAGTCAGAGCCTTATCGTTTTATTATTCTGTTTAAATTGTTTTGCTTCATGAATTAATGTTTCACATAATTAATGTGCTGTTAGAACAATTAAATATAACTTAAATTTAGAAGAAAACATTTTATTTATTATTATTGATTATTCAGTCATTCATGATCTGTAACCACTTATCCTTGAAGGGTTATGGGAGGTTTGAGCCTATCGACAACGTGATTATTAATGATAAATTGATTGTTAAAGTGTTCAGCTATCAGCAGGAGAAAATGCACTAAGTTTAAAAGTTATCGAGTATTGATACCCAGCCATAGTTTTGCCTGCCCAGTTTTTGTTGATGTGCTCAGATTTGCTTGATTTGGTCATTTTTTCCTCATATTTTGTGCTTCTACCATGAGTAAGTAGGCTACATAGTCAAATGTTTTCTTTTTTGGTCTATTTTTACGATCAGGAGTCTGCACGAGGCGTTTTATTTTGAAGATTTACTGGATTTTCTTTACTCTTCCTGTGTTTCACTTCTTGCGCGGCTCAACCTGCTCGGTGCACCTTGACATCAAAAGTAGACTCGGTGCTAATTTGAATGCGAAGCAGAGCAGAAAGCCATTTCTGAAACATGCTGCAACTTTCCGGGTGTAATCACAAGCATCGTCTTGAAAGGCTGCGATCAGCTCCAGCGGTCACATCGCAGCTGTGACGCGACACAGCCGTGCCCGGTGGAATCAAGCCGTTAGGATGTTTTCCTAAATAAACCAAACCTATAATACAACAGTGATATTAAAGTGTGATAAATATTCATGCACAAACAGATGATACTACCTAAGATCTAGTATGTGAAAAGATACTGCTGCACAGGCCAGCCGCTGTATACGGATGGGAGGTTCTCGCCTATACTGGACATGAAAATTAACAAAAACACAAAATGAGTGATCGGTCGGTAAAAAAGGCACATGGATTTCAGAGGAGCTTACACGAGCACACACATCTGACAACTGTCTGGAAGTTCTTGTCATCTTTCTCAACAACAGAATCAACAGTTACGAAACAGACAATCACATGCAACCACAGAATAAGGTCCCACACTCTGTACTAAACAAAACCAAGATCTTCCCACATTTTACATCACAAGCCTTTTTCATTCTGTTCAAGTTTTTTTCCATGTGTTCCAAAATAAGTCGAGGGATCCTAATCGCCTGTCGATTTAGGGTGTTTTGCCTTTTACTCAACAAAGGATGAGGATGAATTGAGTCTTAACGTTACTGATACTAAAAATTCATTAAACTTAATTAACAGGTGCATGTTATAAACTACAAATGGGAGAGCGGAGGCTGGCACACGTCGCTTTGTGGGTGAAAGTCAAGTTTGCTGCCCAAGACTGACGAGCAGTTCAGTTCATGGGATGCAGGGAGCTTCAGGGAAGCTCTCACCCTCCGCAGTGTGCTGGACCGTGTGCTCCTGCAGCGCCGTGAGGTCCACAAAACGCTCGCCGCACCACACGCACTTAAACTGTGTCTCCCGTGAGTGCACGCTCTGGTGCTTGGCCAGGTGCTCGCGTTGCTTGAAGCTCTTGTCGCAGCTGGCACACTTGAAAGGCTTCTCCCCGGTGTGGACTCGCCGATGGCGCTGCAGCTCCGATGAGTACCTGAAGCGCTTTTCACAGTCGGGACATTTGAGCGGCTTCTCGCGGGTCGGGTCGCAGCGGTGCTGAACGAACTCAGAGGACGACACAAACCGCTTGTCGCACAGGGAACACTTCAGTGGCTTCTCTGTACAGTGAGAGTTTTGATGGCGCTGCAGCGTTGAATTCTTTTTGTAACCTTTGCCGCACACATCACACTTGTAGGGCTTCTCCACCTCACCGCCACATTTGTGCCTCAGCAATTCTCCTGACTGGCTGAAAGACTTCTGGCAAGACGCACACTTGAATAGACTCTCCATCCCGTGAACCTGCTGGTGGTAGAGCAGGTGGGACGGCTGGAGGAAGCCCTTATCGCAGAGGTTACACTTGAAAGGGCGATCAGCGGGGTTTTTGTGAGTGCGACGGTGGCGTACAAGCGCATACTGCTGTTTGAAGCTCATCTGGCACTCCTCACACTGGAAAGGTCGCTCTTCCGAGTGTGTGCGTTCATGCTGCCGCAGGTCGGATGGGCGCTTGAAACTCTTTCCACAAGAACCGCAGCGGAACGGCCTCTCCCCTTCTGGCTGGCACTGATGGTGCAGGAGCTCCGACGACTCCTTAAAGTGCATCTCACACAAATTGCACTTGAACAGGTGCTCGCCTGAATGAGCGTACATGTGCCGCACGAGGTGAGAGCGGTGCTTAAAGCTCTTCTCGCACACGGCACATTTGTATGGCCGCTCAGAGCTGTGCGTGCGCTGGTGGTGCGCCAGATGTGAAGACTGGCTGAAGCTTTTATCACACGTGTCACATTTGTATGGCTTTTCACCAGTGTGTACTCTCTCGTGGCGGGTCAGCTCAGACAAATGCCGGAAGGACTTATGGCACACTGAGCACTTATATGGCCTGTCTGGTGCAGAGGCCTCAAACGCAGGCGGAGACGAGGCACTGATCGCCGCACCGCCACTGGAAGTCTCACCAGTGGAGGGCTGCTGGGGGTTGGCAGCTGACGAGGTTGGGGTGACGTTTCCAGAACCCGGCCGGTACGTTTTCTCACAGATGGAACACTTCATCGGGTTGTTTCCGTTGCCGTGCGAGTTGTGATGCTGAGCCAATGAGGTGAGCAGAGAGAAGCCCATTTTACACACGCCACACACAAACGGTTTCTGCTCCACCTGCACACACTGATGCTCCAGCAGGTCCGTCGCCTGGCTGAAGATCTTCATACACTGCGTACACTGGAAGGAGCGGTCCTGGTTAACCATGCACTGGTGTTCATGAGGGTTGGCCAGATGAGAGATGTCGTGGCCGCAGGCGCCACACTTGTGCCCCCTCTCGCCCCCGACCTGTAGCGTGGGCTGCTGGGTCTGAACTGTGAGCTGCTGGCCATGCTGGGGCTGCTGCAGGGAGGTGTCCGGCTGCAGGACGACTCCGTACACCGCGCAGCCCAGAGTGTTGTCAGTTCCCTGGGGCAGCGTGTGCACAACAGAGGGTGGAGCCACCGCATGTTGCTGCTGCTGCTGCCACGCCTCCGTCATCCTTCCACTTGGCGTGCACGGACTCAGCACTCAGGTGATGAGGAGGTTTCAGTGCCAAACTGAGAGGGTGGTGTGGTTTAAGAAATGGCAACAAGGACCCTGAGATTCACGGAGTGCTGTATCTGTGTTTACACACGTCCTTTGAGATGGGTGAGGAAACCTAAAGGGAAAAACACAAACAACATAAACTTCAAATACATAAAATATTATTCCAATGATTAAAGACCATGCAGGGTGTCATTATGAAAGTGCAGGGCTTCTGAGCTGCTAAAACATGGTCAATTATAAATAGCACTGAAAGAGACGGCAACACTAGTTTATAGGGCTGCCCGTTCAAAATATTATCAAGGTCACAATACAGCCAGGTGCAATATCCAAATGGCAGAAGCTGCAATTTTTTGATAATGGAAAAATATGTGATAAAACAGCATCATAATGAAGTGCTGTAGTGCTGCACAGATGCCCTGGACTAATCTTGTTCTCCAAATGTAGCCTAAAAAAACATGTTTGTCTGGTACATGCCCAAAAAATGTCACATCATCAGGATTTTTTTTTCTGTGAAAATTAAAATGAATAAAATGAATCATAAAATATAAAAATATACATAAAATATTATTGCAATGAGTAAATACAATGCAGGTTATTAATATAAAAGTGCAGGGCTGCTGAGCTGCTGTAGCTTCCAACATGACCCGTTATTAAGGATATGACAAATATTGTGCTAAAAAAGGTCTAAATATTGTACCAGATAATGACAATATCTACAGCAATATTACAAAGTTAATTATTTTATTTTATAAAAGGACTGCTCCTGACTGTGTATTTAAATATATACATAAATCAAACATTCATTGCCAGAGACAATTAATGCCAATTTTTTTTCACATGCTTAGATCATGGCTAGCTACTTTAATTTCATTAAGGAAGGAACACAGAAGCACTTTAAGTGAAAACGAAAAACTGATTTTATATGGACAAAAAATACACATCAGATTTACCATTTAATAGAGCTGCGTATTGGCAAGAGCCTGGTGAAACAATACGTGTCACAATACAGGGGTTACGATTCAATATAAGGCGATGCTGTAAGCAAGGTGATAGATATCAATTTTTTGAAATCTAATTTTAGGAAAACTGTCATAGCATCAAAACACGCCAGCATATGCATTCTATCAGAGTTAAGAGTTTACTTTTTTATGCAACCATAACAGTGAAGATAGATAACAACACTGATATCTAGCAGTCAGGAGTTTAAACACAAGACAAAATGAACCACTGCCATCTTTACATGCATCACAATGTTTTTGAGGATCGATGCAGCACCACTAAACATAACATTGTGATACTTAGAGGGTCAATGTTATCTTACACCCCAATTATTTAACAAAGGGCATTTTTCTCAAGTCGTCATTTTCCCTTTGTTTTTTTCAAATTTGCAATAATTATTATACTGTGGACTTTTTGTAGCGGTATTATCTAGAGCTGCAATGAAAGAAAATTATCAATCAGTCATTTTACATCCAATAATGTGAAACATTTGCAGGTTCCAGCTTCTTAAATGTGAGAGTTTGCTGCTTTTCTTGGTCATTTATTTATTTATTAAGTACATAGCATGTCTTTGGGTTTTGGACAGTTGGTTGGACAAAGTAAGTAATTTGAAGACAGTGCTCTGGGCTTTAGGAAATTGTGATCAGCATTTTTGACATTTTACAGACTAAACGACAATGACAATAATCTAATCATTAATTACAACTCTAGCATCATCATACCGTGTGAGTTTTTGGCATCACTACATCCCTATCCAGTGCCAAGAGCATTAAAAGAGACAGCAACACAAACTTACAAGACTTATGTTTACATTTCAGCGAGGAATGGTGCTGCATTCAGTGTCAGAACAATGTCTGTGACTGTTAACTGTCAAGTCTGGTTTGTGGAACTGAAACAAACCATCGTACTACTGTAGCTTAGGCCTACATTTGTTCATCGATTATTCAGGAAACAAATGTTAAAACTACTTTGCAAATATTGCTATCTATGCAGATATTATGGTGCTATCATGTACAGACCAGAAATCATTTCCTGAAAGCAAACGCGCAAGAATAACAATCAACCGCTGTGTTATAACGTTTCAGAGAGAGCTTCATCAAAACCAGAAATGGGCTCGGTGTATTTCCTGGAACGCAAATTGTGATCGTAACGGTTCCTTATCTTGGTTAAATGTAAAATTTTAAACGTAACGTGGTGTGAATGGTTTTACGATATCGAGTCTGACACCTCTAGTTTGTTTAACTGGAGGAAACGGTTATTTTCTACGAGGTATTTACTGAAACCGTTTCTCTTCCAGGATGTAGCTATCAGACATTAGCTTGTCAACTGCGGCTAATATACGTCTATGGTATAGAAGGGAACCCCTGATTTGCCAAAAATCTTGCGAGATTTGAGCGACTTGCTGTATTTCATTCTACGGTTTGTTCAAATTATTTTATTAATTAATGTTTTTAAATATGACAACCCTGTAGTCCAAAAGTGTGTAGGTTTGCGGACAGGGGACACTTGTTCAAGCTTAAAATTTGAGTAAAAAATGGCACTCGCGAGATCTTTCGCGGTTCTGGGGTTCCCATTTATACACAAGCGCAGCGTAGCTAGCAGCTAACGGCTAACCGTTAGCTACAGCTAACGTTACTAAACAACTGGACTTCCTTTGAGATTAACAGCAGGTATCTCCCGTTATAAAACATATTTTTGTTTATTTTTACGCTATAAAATGATTATATTAACTTAAGTACAACATGGTAAAAACGAGTGAAGCGGCGCAGCCTGCGAGCCACCGTCGCATCGCTGGAGATGCCGCTTTATGAAAGGCCACATTAACGTCTACTGGTTTGATACAAGCCTTCACTGAAAACGGACCCCAAATCGAACTAGGCCTCCCCGGAGCTGCAGGGGAAAATCCACCTCCTGGAGCCGAGCATCTGCAAAACCCACTATTTATAAAAAATAAAAGCACGACATCTTACTCGAGCGGCTTATCGATGGTTCTCACTGCCGTCTTCAGTCTGAGGTGGACAGTCTTCGGTGTATTTGGGAGTCGGAGGACCGGCGGTGGAGGGGATGCGGGTGAAGCCGGACGCCATCCTCCTGCAGACGGATGGACACCGGAAACCGCCGCGCAGTGAGCGGTGGCCGGGGAGCTGCTGCTGCTACAGCCGCTCCATGCCGGAGGTCGAACCAGGAGACCAGAACCACCCGAGGAGGAGATAAAGTCCTTTTTGAGTTTGTTTCTACAGCATTCAAACAAACAAACACAAAGGCCAACGAGAGCCTGTAAGATATGAGCAGATGTATTTCTACGATATGACGGCAGGGGGCGGTGTTTCACCCCTTCACACCATGTAAACACGGACAAGTCTCACCTACTACCGTTATTTTCACCCGTTTGCAGGTCAAAAAACACACCAGTATAAAACCGAAAATAATAATAATAATACAAATAATTCTAAAAATTATAATACACTTAAATTCATGCTTATAAAAACAAATTTCCCAAGTTAATTATATGATTGAAACAGGATTAAAACATTTAAACTAAAATCAAACAATTAAAACAAAAATGAAACAAAAAATGGAATAATGATCCCCAACAATAAAGATAAATAGTAATAATAAAATAGAAAAGACGTGTTGGCAAATAAGTATTTATAAAAAATAATATATAATATAATTATTAATGTGAGAGTAGAGGAAGAAGTACTCATATATTTTGCTTTAATAAAATACAACACAGTTACAGCTACATTGTAATTAAAATATCAAAAGCACAAGTAGTCATTATGCTAAATGACTCAATTCAAATAAATTAATATTTGTTCATTACTGGAATTTTTTCCAGATTCATTATCGTCTAAACAGCATCTAAATGGTTTCAAGATAAATCTAATTTAAATCTGTATATACTGTTGGATTGTTTTATTTATTATACACTGATCAGCCACAAGATTCTTGAATTTGATGTGTTGGAAGCAGCAAAAATGGGCAGCGTGACCATCTTTGATGAGTTCCCCTGTGATGACTGGGCCAGAGCGTCTCCAAAACAACGTGAGTGTACAAGCTCTGTGTGACACTTACAAACTATGTAACCTTCACTGCTTTGTATATACTGTATATTTATCTGCTGTATATTAGTATATGTGTCAATATATTTTCCCAGTATTGTATATTTTATTTAAAAAACAAACTAATCCACAACTTATCATTGCAAATTTTTATCTTCGTCTTTATTTTTTTGATCTTTTTTGTTATTATTATTCTGTGTTTTATTACTTATCTGTTATTGTCTGTTATCTGTCACTTACTTGCTCACTGTTATTTTTTTTTAAATGTTTTTTTATACTGTAGTCCACACCAAAGTTTTTCACTCTACTGTACTTGTATATCGGTGTGACAATAAACTTCTTGAATCTTGAATCTTGAATCTTGTAGTCAGTGGGTAGTACCGACCATAAGTGATCCAAGGAAGAGCAACCAGTGAACATGTGACAGAGTCATGGGCATCCAAGGCACAATGATGCATGTGCATTCCACAGTGGAGCGACTGTAGCACAAATTGCTGGCAAAGTGAAAACTGGCTATGACAGAAAGGTGTCAGAACGCACAGAGCATTGCAGGCTGGGCTGCGTAGCTGCAGACCAGTCAGAGTGGCCATGCTGACCCATCCACCACAGAAAACGTCTACAATGGCCACAAACTGGACCATGGAGCAATGGAAGAAGGTGCCCCGGTGTTTACAAGGTGTTGACTTTGTCTCCAGATTCCCCAGATCTCAATCTGATCGAGCATCTGTTCTGGAATTAGAAGTCTGATGCGTGGAGGCCCCACCTACATTCACACTGTAAGCCTTTGTGCTCAACAGATTATTGCTCAGATCTTCTTTTGTTTGCCTGTTTATCATGTTTTTTTTTTAAAAAACATGGTCAGTATCAGATTTCAGTGTGAACTGGTCACATTCCTGAACTGACCCGCATGCACAAAAAATAGACATAGCAAAGACGTCGCACAGTGTCGTACAAAAGTAAACATGGAAACCAGCGCGTTGATGTGCAGTGGAAGCCATGAAATTCATGAGCAGGAGCCAAATCTTTAATTATGGCTTTTTGAGGAGCAATGGCTGCTACCTCTGTACAGAGTTGAGTGTGTGGATTCAGATTCAGAACCAGGAGTGGTGGGTTGTGATGTAAACGGCCTCATAGAAGCAGATTTAATCCAAAATATCAGGAAGTCAAGGGGCTGCTTTTGACTTTATCTGTCAGTGACTCTTCATGTGCATGTAATAACAGTCACACAAATTCCGATGTGACTGTTCACACTGAGGTCACACTGTAAAGAATCAGATCCGTATCTGGTTTGAGAACACATACGAAAGTGGTCCAAATCAGAACTGAAAAGATCAAATTCCATGTGACTTATGCTGAGTCACAGATGAGCAACAAAACCTGACCTGGGTCACTTCTGCCTTCAGAAGCTTTACAGGATTTAAAGGATCTGCTGTTAGCACGTTGCTGCCAGATACCACAGGACACATTTAGAGGTGTGTGTACTTCAGGGTCGACGGGTCAGAACTGTTGTTGCAGCACAAAGGAGGGCTACTTCATGTTCCCCTTATGAAGGTGGTTTTAATGTTGCATATATGATCACTTATAAAAATGATTATATTTTCTATGTAAAACATTAATCTGAAAAGTAACTGAAACTAAATTCAGTTTTATGGCCTTATGAATATATTAATATCTTGAATAGTTCATCTCAGTGCAGAAACGTTCTGACAAACCTCATATTTCTGTTGTGACGGCAGCTCTCATCCATTTAAACTGCCTTTTGTTTTTGCTCTGGAAGTCGTCACACCTTCCCCTGAAGGCTGAACTCTTCATTAAAATGATAAAGAGCAGAACGACTTCTGAGGTTTCAGCCTAATTGGAAAACAAAAGAGAGCAGTTTCATTGCTCTTTGATGTAAGCTGGTATTTAGCCTGAAGGTGAAGTGATGATTGTGTTTGTTTGGCAAATCTCCAATAAACATCATCTTTCTGTTGAGTTAAATAAACGTTAGTCTTCACATTTCCTCATTTGATATTTGTCATTGAATTGTTCGTGAGTGGGATTAATAAAGTTTATTTAATCTTATTTTATTTCTTTTAGGTGAACATGCAGTAAGAATGTCCCATGATGAAGACAAACATATATATATTAATGCATCTAACTGTATTATGAATTATATTACTGTATATTAGTCATTTTTGTTATAAAACAATAACAGACGTGTCTCCACCTGCAGCTGCTACAACGTTAAATTTCAGCGTACACATTAAAGCATCAGAGTTGGTAATCTTAGGTATTTTTAATTCATCAGATTACTATTTACTTAATATAGTATTTTAAATTTACTTGACATACTTTTATTTGAGTAAAGGATTTGAATTATTTTTCCACCATGAAAGTGATGTTTTAAAATCACATGTCATGTGAAATAATTAAACACATAAAAGCCCCAAAAAGATGCTTAAACTGGCTGTAAACTTCACTGTCACATACAATTTGAAAACTGAGAATCTGTCAACTGAACAACAAAATCTTTGCAATGCAAACATATCATATGGACAAAAGTGTGTGGACAGTGAATTTACAAGCAGACACAAATGATTGAGAATTGTGTGTTTTAAGTTATTCAGCAGAGCCGGCCTGAAGTGCCTGGTTAGGGCCCCCTGTGGCCACCAGAGGGCCCCCAAGAGAGCTGGAAATGTTTTTTTAGGTGATCATGTCAGTGGTAATCATATGGCTACTTTGCTAAAATGTCAGGCCATGCTCATTTTGGGGGGATAAAAAAGACAGGGATCTCATAGACAACAGTGCAGTTTTAGGTATTTCTGAATTACAATTCTGACAAGTTTGCATGAATTCATGTTGAGTTAAACAAACCTTTGTGGTATAAACATATCTAATAATCATTCTATGACCTGATCTGAATCTGAGCATTCATGATATCTTCAGATATCTTCTGATGCCTTCAGTCTTCTACCCTCCAAGTGGATCAATGAGTCAACCAGTGACCAGACACTCCTAATATTGAATTACTACATATCAATAAGCTTAATGTTGTCTGTAAATAACAAAACATGTCAACTGACAGCTGTTTATCTAAGTTAGACACGACAGTCTGATGCTGCTGTACTGTGACGTTATGACTGAACTCAAGCTAACGTCAGCTCTCCATCATCATTTAGCTTTTTATCAGACTGACAGTGAATAGTCACGTCTCTGATGTGCCTCAAATCTCAGTGTGAGAGCCTCAGTGATTAAAACAGTTGTTTCTACTTTCTCATTCAGTATAAACTGATATTTATTGTCATCAACAATGAATTAACACTGCTTCCAAAATTAAGAATTACTGTCTCTCCTTCTGGGATTCTTTCCTTTCCAGGAAACACGTGGAACTGCTTGTTTTAAACCTGCTACACAGCAGATTTTCTACATTTTCCTACCTTTCCCATTAAATGAAACCGTGAGTTTTCCCCCAGAAAGGAACGTGGCCTACTGCTTTGAATATTGTTATAGTGCAAATTAGCACCAGGCCAGTCTTGTGAGTTTGCTCCTTTATAAGATTAAAAACCACAGAAGGGTAAAAACATGCCAGGCTGACATTAATATGATGCAACCAACACAGCTACAACTAATAAAACTGACAATGGGTGTGTTGGGTTTACAGTAGGTCTGTGAACGATCAAGTTTTTACAATAGTCAATTGTATCGGCGACACTGAGGCGTTTGAAGTTCCCAAAATCAAATCCTGTTTACGGCCCCTTAAAATCTTGGCCCTATTTTACAAACATCTGCTGCTTATCCTGGACGGTCAGAGAGACGTCAGAACATCTAATTTACATCACAGGGAACCAAATGGAAATCAGACAGATGTTTCACGTGGACTTACAGGACATCAGTTGAGTAGGCCGTCCTTCAGCGTGTCCCAGGACGGATTCCTGTAGACATTACTGGGAGAATGTGGTCACATGCAACCCGGAACACTTAAGAATGTGGTCTGAGGGATCAGAACTCAATGTGTCCTTAATGTATGTTGGGTGCGTTCACAACTGTACTCAGAACTGTCCACTTGTGATGTGACGTGTGTTAATACCAGGTGTTAACAGAGCCTGAAACTGGTTGTTCTGCATAATGACTAAATTTTACTTTTGATCTTTCAAGTATATTTTGATGCTAGTAATATTTAGGTACTTTCACTTAAAAGGAAAATTCAGCACTGTTCATGCGAATGTTCGGTCACTGTTGATTGTACATGTAGTTAACTGAAGCAGTAAATTCCTCAGTGCTGCAGTATGGATAGCGAAAGTGAAAGAGTCCCTCTGCTGCAAAATCTGTTGCTCATCCTCGACAGCTTTCAGCTTGGATTTACAGTCTCCGTCTCTGGGTAGCCAGGGGGCGCGCCAGATGAGTATTTTTGTCACCTAATGCTACGTTCTGGCCAACAAAGTAAAAAGCTATAGACGAGGATGGTAACTGCTGCACGGCTCTATGAGCAGGAAAACCAGTTTTCTTGGTCAATACAGCAGGCAATGAGGAATTTATTGCTTCAATTGACTACATTTACCATCAACAGTGACGATGTTCACATGTGCACTAGTTTTCCACTAATATTCAGGATATGGCAATATTCTGAATTTAATAAAGGTCATGTAAACAGTATATTCTGGTTGGACATTGGATTTAAGAACATTATGTAGACATGCAAACAGCAAATTCAGAATATGCATCTTAGTTCGGGTTTTTACAGCAGTCCATGATGCACAACCTCTTCTGCTCTGTGCTGCAAACA
>JAJHUR010089478.1:0-24834 GCA_027495735.1 Lutjanus campechanus
TCCAAGCAGTTCATAAAGTGTAAGCTCCCTGGTCACAACTTTCGCAAACTTTTTCTGGTATGCCACCCTTTAGAAGCTGGAAAAATCATTCAGAATTATTAATAACAAGCAACTGACAAAAAGGGATTCACGGTGAATTTTAGTGAAATAAAGGTCAGCATGATAGCATCAGCAAGCTCTTGTTTGTTTATTTCCCTACATAAATCATATTTGTTTACCTTTGTTTCACACCCTCCCCTGCCTAGCTTTGTGAATATAATACATTATATTTGTGCAATCCATCTTCAGATCTCAACAGATGGAACGTCTGTCAAATTATCCTGCAGAAGTACAGATTGTCTTACTCCGGTACTACTGTATATATGCAAGTGAAATACTGATGATGAAGATGAAAGCATTCTCATGATTGTCCAAATAATATGTCCCAAATGTTGGAGTCTTCCTTCAAAATTAAAGAGCAGAAGTCAGAGTAGCAGCTCTGTCTAAATAAAACATCCATCAGTAAACAGGGTGTGTTTCCACACAGAATGTGTGAAGTGAATAAAGAAATGACTGATGTTGTTGATGCTTTCTATCAAACACACCCCAGTGTAGCCCTCTCTGACCTGCTTTCAAATGCCTCATGGGGCAATAAGGAGTGTGTGTGTGTGTGTGTGTGTGTGTGTGTGTGTGTGTGTTTGTCAGTGTGGGCACTTTGATGTCCAGTCTATCACCTGCTATTCCCTGTTGATCTATAACAGGTCTACTACTCACCAATTCACTAATGACTGTCTCAGAGGTGTGTGTTTGTGCGTGCACATGCATGTGTGTGTTATGTTCACATCCATACATGCATATTACCTCCCAGCCAGCAGGCTCCTATTCACCCGCCAGCTATGGCCTCTGAACCCAGTCCATTACTGTTCCGCACACACACACACACACACACACACACACACACACACACACAAAGAGGTCATGGTAATAAATGGCTCATACACACAGAAGAAGGTCACAGGTCACATGTTTAAGAGGTTGTGGGGGAAAATGTCTATGACAATGACATCATTTCCTTGGTATAGATGATCTTAAAAGAGGTTGCTATGACAACCGCTCTCAGGAGCCGATGGGATAATTGGGAAATGTGTTGAAGGTGTCGGCTTCGTGTTTGCGGGTAATGACATAATAGTCGTAGCAGTAATTGTTCATCCAGATTCACACACAGCTTTTAGCTTCAGTTGATTTATGAGATTCAGAAACTATGCAGGCTGACCCGTCACTCCATCATGGAAATATACTGTGATAACATCTGTGACTACATTATCCTTGTGTGCTGATGTAGGTATAAGTGTGAACCCTGACTTGTGATGCACTTATGTGCTGGTGAGGGGCTCTGAAATCTGAGATATGAGAGTTGGCAGCTGAACAGCTCTGTGCTAATGAGGGCAAATCAAATCCAGAGAACACACAATAAGCAAACATGGACTCTCATTAAAATGATGTTGTTCACTCTTCAACAAGCTTTCATGTAGTTTTATAAGAATATAAATAAAATACAAGAATTTTTTTATTTAACAAATACAAAACACAAACACGGACTTGTTCTGTTGTAGAAGCATTAATAGTTTTATAGTGGTATCACTGAGGAAACTCCTGGAAGGTCTTTACTGTCCCATAAGAAAATGTTTGACTGAAAAAATATATCACAGCTCTCAACTGCTTCTCATCATTTGAACTCCATCCATTAAGGAAGACCCTGAAATGCAATCGAAAGCTCAGGAAACAGCTTCTAAGTGGACCTTGGGTTAAGAATGTTTCCAAAGATGAACTTTAATATGTAGCCTGAATGCTGCTGATAACACAGAGGAGTACTAGGGTCAGGGATAATGGAGAAAAATGTAGACGTACCATTTGGAATTAATTCTAGAAATGATATTTCAATTTTATTCTAAATATTTCAACTTTATTTACATTATTTTGACTTAATTCTCAACATTTCAACCATATTCTCGACAGCTCAACTGTACTCTCATCATTTTGACTTTATTCTCATAGATTTTTTCTCAACATACCATCTTCCTTCTTGACGTTTGAATCTTCATTCTCAAAATTTCAAATTTATTTCTAAACATTTCAAACTTATTCTCGATATTTCAACTTAATTCTCAAAATTTCAATTTTTTTACGTTTTAACTCCATTCTCAACATTTTGACCTCATTTTTGGCATTTTTCTCAACATTTTGACTTTTGACTCAACATACTGACTTCATTCTCAACATTCCAATTCAAAATTCATAAATCCTCCTCCTTCCCTATGTCTGGCCCAAACACTTCCTAATATGCCCTTGTACTAGTATGCTACAAATAAAATTCTAAATAATTTTTGGAATTTATTCCCAATATAATGGCAAGAATGTAGTAATTCGGCACAAAACATCAAAACAGCCATTAATTACATTAATCAAACCTTCATTGCCACATCTCACCTCTGTGAGAAATTGTTTACTTTCCTTTTGAATGATTACATTCTGTGTTGTAGACTATTAGTGAACCTTTCCACTGAACATCTATAGACATGATGTATGTATGTGTGAAATTAACCCTCCTTTCCTCAACAAAGCTCTGCTCAATTAACCCTCAGCCCCTCCATGGAGGCAGAGCAGGAACAAAACAAAGCAGTGTCAGATTGCAAACCCAGCCCTCTGCACTGAGCACCTCCTCCAGGGAAGGTAAGATGGAGGAAACTAGGATGGAGGATGGAGGGGGTGCGGGGTGAACGCGTGGTTGCCAGGCGATAACGTGTGTATATGTGGATGTCATGCTTGGCAGGAGCTGTAGCTCGATGTTGCAGAATGACCTAGTTTTAATCGAAAGGGAAAGAAAGAAAGCGAATGGAAAGAGAGAGTGGGAGAGGAGAGAAGACAAAGTGGGGATGCAGTGCGAAGACGAGCAGGTTCACTGGTTTTATTTTATAGAAAGACAGAAAAGAAAAGAGCAGGAGAGGAAGACAGGGATGGACAGAGAGAAAGAGAGGTGAGACAGAATGAGAAAGAGGTCCCAGAGGGTCAAGCAAGAGGGCTGAGATGAAAAGGAGCAGAGAGGAGAGGCTGTAAAGAGAAGAAAGGAGATGATGCTAAGTTGATTGACTGGTCAAACACATGTGTGTCTGTCTGTGTGTGTGTGTATGTTTTTCCAGCCCTGAGGGGAGGTGCCCTGCGGCTCGGTCCCAGATAAGTCAATCCCTGAATTCCCAGCGTGATGTGAGCTGAAGCACTTCCTGTGTCCGTACAATCTCTTTTATGAGGCTTCTTAATAAATGATGATTGCCACCTGCAGCAGTGTGAATACCCAAAAGACTCATCATCAGCACGGTTTGACTGACCTGTCCATGGAAGGCAGAAACATGTGGACTGAAGCTTGAAGATTTTGTGCTTTTAATCAAAATATCTTGATGAAAAAAAATCATATTTTTGTTGGGAAAAAGAAAAAGAAAGAAAAAGAAAGCACACTGTAACTCAACAACACAATGTTACTATTGCTTCTGCTGTAGCACTACTTCAACGTAGGGATGTTCCTGGCCACTTATTGGCCTGTTGAATGAACAGAAACTTTAATTTAAACTAGTGGACTAGTCTAAAAGTAAGACAACACTCAGAAAACAGTCATAAGAGCACAATGCATTAATCAATACCTTTAAAAATTGTCAGATAAAATACTATGTATTAAGAACAATCTGAAGACATTAATCACGTTATCAATAAGCAAATCATATTTTAAGATGCTGCTGAAATGTGTGACACTGTGCCATACAGTATGAACATTGCTCATAACCCTAAAAAATATTAACTACTCACTAAATCTTTTCAGACCGCACAGGATCGTAGTATCTGGAGTTAACTATGCCATGACATCATGACATAGCTGAAACAGTTTGGCTAACATTAGCAATGCTAGCAGCAGCAGCAGCAGCCTGCTCTCCTTGCGGGTTAATGTCCACCTCCCTGAGCTGAATGTGGGTACACATTGCTCTGGTTGAGTGGTTACATTCATGTTTATTCTGACACAGCCTACATTCAACCTTATTTCCATCTTCTACATTTTCTTCCTGGTCTGCAGGTCTGCTAGTGGTGGCCAGCTGTGGAACATCTCAGAGGCAATCGTTACCCACCATTGTCCATGAATAAAATATGAATAATTAGTTCAACCAACCAGTATTTGTGGTGCTGGATGGTGAGCATAGCAACATTTAATTGCTTAGCCAATTAACCATGCAATATGTTTGAATAACAATATTGAGTTGTTGTTGGGGGACATAATTTGTGTGCAAACTGTCAAAAAATTACTGTCGATGCTCAGTACAGACCATTTATGGACACAGGAGATATACAGCATACACAAGCAGAAATCTAAGCTCTCATCCAGCAGTTTTCCAACTTAACTAGACTACCTAGATCTTTAGGTTCTTTCCAGCAACTTCACAACCAGTAACCTGGGGTTTCCCCTAACCTGCACTTTGAGGAAGCTTGTGTGGCTTTGGTACAAGGATATTCTTTGTTTCCACTTTATGTTGTAGTAAAAAGATAACTCTCTCTCGCCAACAAATTACCTTAATAGAGGCAACATAATGCTGCGTGGGTTATGTTTTGTATTAACATACTTAAGAAATGTTACCTAACTGGAAAGTCACAAAAATGTTGATACTGAACATAACAATAAAATGTCCACAGACAACATATATGTTTTCTGTCAGTATATGTGATCTTGCAATGCAGTATCTCCTTGCAGAGAATAAATATGGTTATGTTTATACCCTCACACTGTATTCATTAAAAAAAACAAAAAACTAACCTTAACCAAAGTGCTTTTGTTACACCTAAATCCTCACGGGACTCAGGATGTCAAAATCCTACGCTTATCACCTCCCGAGCAGCTCCCCTAAATTCATTTCCAGGAAACTGGGCAGAGAACAGTGGAAACAGAGGCAGAACCCGTGAAAATGGCTACACGTTATGTTCCATTAAGTTCCTCATGTGGAGAAGAGCTAATATTGTACCTGACACAGCTGCACATTTTGCCTCCTCTTGTGGTTTGTTTGAACAGGACTCAGGTTTACTTTACCCAACATGTGTACTTACAATCAATTAGGAAGGACTTTGTTGTAACTAAAGCACTTATCTCACAGCAGACATTCTGACCTGGTAATTACTCACTTTAATCACAGCTTCATCCATGTAGGCGTTTCCTTTCCAGGGCTCGAACAAAATGGAACAGGGCCATTATCAATGTTATTTGTTTGTCTACTGCATCTTATAATTGCAGATTACAAACCACACCACGGTGGTGTGAGGCATTAAAAGACAGCTTGAACACTATAATCACTGGAATGATAAATATCCATCATATCAGATGCCAGTTTTAATAAAAGACCAATATAAGTATATCAGTAACATGTATTTCCAACTTAATATTTACTATCCGGGTGATCATATCCACTATAGGACTGTATGTTTATGAGTATGTAGGCCTACACACACAACCAGCTCACATGAGAAAAAAACAAGCAGAGCAGATCATGCCAAGTCATCCAAATCCTCTGCAGCTCTTCCAGAACTGTGAACTAAAGTCAGCTCGTACTGTCTGAACGAGAGGCGGGGTGGGTGGGGGGGACCCCAATCAGTTTGTTACCCCCTGTCAGTTTCAACACATCACATCCACAAAGACAGGATGGATGGAGGCAGGCAGACAGAGAGGGAGGCTGGGGGAGGAGAGACAGGAGGGAAAGAGGTTAAAGATGTCGACAGCAAGAGATCAGCAGACGAGAGCAGAGGATAGAACAACAGAGAGACAGAGAAGATGTGGTGTTAGAGAGAGATGCAAAAGACGACCACAACACATTTCTCATTAAGCCAGTTTATCTGCCCCGTCTTAATATGCAGTGAAAAGGAACTGAAATTGTTTTAACAAATGTGTTGTACCTCGTGGATTCTCCACGCTGGTTGTAGAAGCATTACTTCAAAAGCATAGGCAGCAGGTGAGTGTGCATTCTTCTCAAACTGCTTGGTACAGGATATTCAGTATGCGACTTCCTTTGTTTTGTGACCAAAACAATTACTTTCAATATGTATGTCTTCTACTCGCAGGAGCAGGACAGAAATTCTGAGTTAGTCTGAGTTCTACCTGTAAAGTTTTGGCAGTGTAGAGATGCTCATCAGCTTAGCCCAGTTAGCCAGGTTATTAAAGCTCATGTAGTGCTGCTTCATTCTGAGTGAATCTGAAATACAAATGAGAGACCAGGGCAGGAGGATCCTCACTTGACATTCAAGTCCATTGTTAGTTTACTTTGTTTACAGTGGCATCACCTCATTGTTTCAAGTAGTGGAACAAGCCAATATGTCAGTGTTGATGTGCCTTACAGTAAAAAATTAAGGCCAATGGCCTCTGTTGAATGTTTAAATTTTTCAAAATAAATGACAAAAATGTTATTTTGTTTTCCCTGAAAACATACTAAACAGCAACCCCAACAAAAAGTACATACAGAACCATGAATTTTGTGTATTGTTACACCCTGCCAACACCTGTGCAGGCTCCTAGTTACACTGCTGAATCACTGCCCTCCTATGACCTGGAGCAGTCATTCCCAAAGACTGGGTCAGGACCCACAGGTGGGTCACAGGAGATTTCATTTGGGTCCCCAAATAAATACAATACACCCTTTATAAAACATTAAAAATGTGTATTTTGTTTTACTGATGAGAGGAAAAAACAAGAGTCTCTTAACTCTGTCTAAATGCACTTATTTTGTATAATTTATGAAGGAGGCTAAAATTTCCTGACTTTATGCCTGACAACTCCTAATATGACCAGATAGAACATTTTTTTGTTACAGTAATAAGACTGAACAGTCAGACTTCCTGTTTGTTAGCAGCACAAAACCAATAAAAAACAAAAATCACCAGGACCTGTTTGCAGCGAGGCTTCCTGATAGTTTGCTTGTTTGTTGTATTTCTCCATGACTAAACAAAGAACCTTCTTCCTTCATACTTCCACTGAAATATTGAAGACCTCCAGCTGACATTCAAATCACACTAAAGACGTCCCCTCTCACCTTTGTCACGACATCACGTATTCATGACATACAAAGAGGCCATTTAGTGATCCCTCCAGGCACACTGTTCACAGTCCAAAACCACACCCACCCACTGGGAGCTGGCAGCCTCCCAAATACATTTTAAAATATCCTTTATATAGTGCTGGGGAACATCCAGCACAATAAAAGGCTTCCCAAAATTGAAGATCGATAGAACAATGTTAAGCTTACATGATTTAACCATCTGGTTCTCTGATGTCGTAGTCAAAGTCATGTTTCTGTTATTTTTCTGTTATTTGACCATTAGCATATTTTTTTTCAATATGAAACGATGCTCTTTATATTGTAAAGAATTTAGCTTTGAATCCACACCACCAGCCCATCAGACAGCAGCACTAGCAGTGACTCAGTGAGCATGCAGTGTAGCAGATGAGAGGGCTGCAGCCAGCTGGAGGTTAAATAAATGTTAGGTCGGCTCTGAGGGCTCAGCCAGAGGCTTATGACAGGACTGCTGCAGCTCTGCTCCACTGGAAATGGCTTATTAGGGCTGAATCCTCACTGCAGCCTGCCTACCTGTGCGTCTGTGTGTGTGTGCTTGATGAGGAGTGAACGTCCTTACAAAGACACAAAGGATGAAATTTTGTACAACTAAACCGCTGCGCGTATTAAATCTGATTATGACACTGACACAGGCTGACAAATGATTTTTAAGATCATGGTGAGTCCGGATTGGTCTGTGCTAAATAGAGCCGGTCAGCATAAATAAGATGTCACCATGAATGACATCATGTCGTAGCACAGAGGAGCCAAGGGTTCAAATATCTCTACAGCTGTAATTCAGACTAGAACTGCAATGATTAATTGATTAATCGATAATTAAATTAATCGACAACTATTTTGATAAGTGATTAACCAGTTTGAGTAATTTTTTTTTAAAAAGTCAAAATTCTCTGATTCTCTGTGATTTCTTTACTTCTCTGTGACGTAAACTGGATATCTTTGGGTTGTGGACAAAACAAGACATTTGAGGACGTCATCTTGGACTGATCAACATTTTTCACCATTTTATAGACCAAACAACTAATCAATTAATCTAGAAAATAATCAACAGATTCAGACACATCTTAATGTGGTCCTGCATTTTGTGCCTCTTTACAACTTAAAACTGTATGGGAACAACTCTAGAAACAAGAAAATAAAGCCAACATCACTAACCTACTCTTGTCTTTGGCATTAAGGTCAAATGCACAAAACACCCATCCACCTCCTGGAACTCCCTCTCTCTCTCTTTACTTTCTGCATTGCTAAATATTGTAAGTGCTTCCTTCATTGGCCCTGACTGGTGGCAGTAGATACAAACGGAGCACTGCAGAATTGTGCCATATGGACAAAACAGTTCTAATACTTGGCTGACAGAGGCCAAGATGGGCACAGTTTTATCTGTTCATTGTTTTTGTTGCAGGGTTAGGGTTAGGGGGTTAGGGTTAGGTCATGAACGCAGCAATTAAAATCTACAATCTTTGAGCAGATGATCATTAATAAAACTGATTATCTTACAGGAACCTTTAAGACTCCAAGCTGGTTTTGATATTGTATACTACGCAATATGGGCTTAAATACCAGGAATGCCATGTATTTGACACTGCGCACGTGTGCCACTGCTCCCAAGAAAAAACCTAAATGAAAACTAATTCTGTATAAATATTCTCTCATTTCATCCACTTTAGATGATGATGGACAGATTGCCACAGCTGGCTGCAGCCAGCTTGACTAAAGTTGATCAGGAATCAATAAAAAAATTTGACCAATAAGCAGAATGTCATTAGTATCAATAATATCTTGTCAGTTCCCATCACTATTTCTGATTAATTACTTAATCAGAATAAAATGTCAGTAAATAGTGAAAAATGTGGCCATAAAGGACATTTTCAACAAGTCCAAAATCAAAAGATATTCAGCGTACAACGATAAAAAAACACAACAGCAAATTCATACATTAGAGAAACTGGAAACAGAAAATGTTTGGTGCTTTTGCTTGACATATTATTTAAATGATTAAATTTATTATCTGAATTGATACATCTTCTCTTGAATTACTACCTGATTCATCGACTAACCGTCTATGCACTACTTTATACTAAAATAAATGGAAACAAATTGCTGTCTGAAAAGGTAGAAGACCTTTACCATCCAAAGCTCAGCAGCCATTGTAGTTACAGTATGTAAAAGGGGAAAATGTAGCAGTGTCTGTGACCAACAAGTTCTCACTACCTCACTAACTCATCAAGTACAGCAGCTCGGTCAGTGGACCGACACTTCAAACTGTGTACCCCCGTAGCATCAGTTTTGCACATGCAGAGCTCTATGGTCATATTAGCAATAATAAATGGAATGTTCAGGTAGTCCTTCAAAATAAAAGTACAAAAACTACTTGTGTAGGTTTACGTGACGTGATACAACGCAATGCAACCAGTTGAACACAACAAGATGTAAAACAATGAGTTGGAACGAAAAGCAACGAGACAGAACACAGTGTAACATAACATCATGTACATTGTGTCATGTACATATTTGACACATCATTTATGTAACATAAAAGAAGCTGACATTGACTTTTGTTTTGACATTTGTATGCAGGGTGAAAGTCTTTGTGTTTGTTTGACTCATCGTACCCATCCCAGCTCCCACCAGACACCTACTTTTTCGCTCTTTATACGACACCTCCTGACTTCACACATTAAAACATCTAAAACACTAGATGGGAGCCTCAAAAAGTGACACTACAGGGGTACCTACGTCGTCATAGTTTCAAGCATAGGGGCACTGACCGAGCTGTCGTATAAGACGCGTTGGGAGTGAGAACGGGCTGCTGTGCCATGTGAAATGGAAATGGAAATAAACATGCAGATGGCTCTTTTATGATTAAGATTTGGTTCAAGGTTAGAGTTAGTCTTAGTTTAAGGTTAGGAAAGGAGCCGTCAGCAGTAGTCCCTCACATCTATAGTAATACACGAATGTGTGTGTGTGTTTGTCTGCAGAGGTAATGTTCCTTTGTGCCAGCCAAAATAAATGAAAGGGTACAGTCTGGCCTTCTCTCCTTCTCTCCATCTCTCTCTTCCCCCCCCCCGCTACCCACACTCCCTGTCTTGTTTTAAATTACCACTCCCTCTTACTGCCTTTATCCTCCTTCTCCTCTCCTTTATCTCATCTTTGTCAATCTTTTGTTCTCTTTGCCGACATGATCTCATCATATTTGATTGTTTGATTGTTGTTTGTCTCCATCCAATGCAAATCTCGCTCATCCTTCACTCTCTCTTTTTAACTCATTTCATCACTCCTGGTCCACGTCCTCTCTGCACTTATCACTCCTTCCCCTCTTCCCCTCACTCCTCTCCTCTGCTGTTATCTCTGCTCACTTTTTCCATCCATCAATCTATCCACCCTATCTTTTCTTCCATGCCTCCATCACCCGCTGAGGCGATGTCGGTTCACCACGCCACCTCATTAGCACATCTGGATCTCACTCTGTGCTCCTCCTCCATCCATCCATCGGCCCCTCTAGCAACCCCCCCTCCCCCCAACTCCTCCTTTCCTCCATCCCTCCTCCTTTCTCAACTTCCTCTGTTCCTCCTCATCCAATGAGAAAACTCCCCAGTCACCAAGGCTCCTTAGCAACAGCCCCCACATGGGGAAGGAGGGATGGAGGTGGGGGGGCAGAAGGAGGAGAGGAGATATGATGGGGGGGTAAGAAGGGATGAAGATGAGGAGGAGGAGGAGGAGGAGGAGGAGGAGGAGGTGAATGGGGAGACCAACCCCAGCGGGAGTGTGAGGCTAGAGGTGTGTTTGCCATTATCAAAGCTTTGTATCAGAGGAGTGTGTGTGTGTGTGTGTAGGGGAGAGAGCAGAAGAACACACTGTATAGGCCTGAAAGGGATAGAGCAAAAGTGCAATCACTGTGTATTATCAGAGTGTGTTTGTGTGTTTTAATGCAACAAAAGCAGAGAAAAAACAAGCCTACTGTCTATACAATCCACAGGGCATCATTTCAAAGTCTGGCCACCAGCTGGATTGTCTACTGTATGTGTCCTCGACCTGACTCTGGAACTACAGGAGACGCAGCGAGAAATAATACCTCACGGTCACATTTCATCACTTGACTTGAAACAAAATCCTTCTCAATAAAAAGCCACTGTCTCGACTTTAATTAATAAAAAAACAGCCTAATAACAAAGTCGTATGAAAAACAAGCAGGCTGCCTGCTAAGCTCCCATGTGACTTATTGAAAGCATGAATGAATAAACATGAATCTAACATGGTGGTGTCGTCTGGATTCTAGACACTATGCCTAAACACCAGTCTAAGCTGTTACTCACCTCAGCATTTCTGTCAGATAGCAGAAGATTATATGGGAAAGACTCATGACTGTAAGTCACTTTCAGCTGAACAGCTCACATGTGATGTAACAGACATTAAACCAATATGATTATATGATGGCCTGACTGTTCAACGTGTTCTCATCCCAATTTGTCAAAAATTAGTCACCACCCCTCGGTGTCTGATACTGAAGCATGAGGTACCCTCTACCTGCTGTATCTGAAGCCGCCAAAAAGCTGTTTTCAAACGTGATGAATGTTGTGAAACGCTCGCTGCTTGGGTAGGTAGGTTTAGAATACGATCATGTTTGGGTTTAAAATACATATGTTGTGTTGCATTGGTCACACTACACCACTGAAGCAACTCACAAGACAGAAGTCACATGACCAAAGGTGATTGCTGAGGAGATGGTGAGGACAACTGTTGAACAGATCGATGTATGGCCGTATATACCATAAGTACAGCGTCGGTACATCGTTGGTTTAATGCAGAAGTATAAATAGGCGTGGTAGTGGAAGCACAGGTATCCATGGCGATCCCAGGCAAACTGGGAAAACAGCCTAAGCCTATCCGAGAAAACCTTGGCAGTTGTGTCCCCCACCCCCTCCTACCCAACCCCACATCTCACCTAAGATCCACCCAGACTCCTCTCCCTTTTTCAAAAACACCTTCAGAATCAATGAAACCAGATGCAGCTCAGATTGATTGGGGAAGAAAATAAACTGATGTTTGATAATATATGTTAATGTATTTCTATGTTTAAAAGCATAAAATTCATAAATTGCATGTATATCTGTTGCCTTTACATATTTATGCTCTGCCAGCAGAACTGTAAAATCTGCTGTTTCGACCACATAAACCTTTGTCTTGTTGACAAGTCAAAGACTTGACACACAGACACACAGTCACATAGTGTATGTTGTACATTAATGTGACGTGTGCATGTGTGTGATTCCTCGGTGGACTGCTGGGGTCATGTGTAGGGCTTGCATTAATATGTCATGAGGAGGTTTCACGCAGGACACACCTTTTATATCTGTTTTGAAGGACAGGTCCTCTGTCAGTGTGGTAACATTTTTTTCCTCATCCTTCCTCTTATTCAATTTCAACTTATTTCCCTTTTTCTTAAAGATTACTATGATGCAACTTTGCAACAACTGAGAGTAAAGCATTAGCTTTACTGGCTGGATTACATGTTTCCAGAGATTCTCTTTACGTACAATAGCATGTTGTCATTAAAAATGTATTAACTGTTGCCGCTATTGATTGATGCTAACTGCTTTGTACTGTGGCCATACTAAGATGAGGCTTCATTCTGAATGTGTTCAGTCTGTTCATTTTGTATTGCTTTGTTTTACCACAGTGCAATTCTTTATGACACTGATCACACTGTAAAAAGTGCATTTCAGTAGTAGTTGAAGTAATGTAATGATTTCTGAGTCTCAATCAGACGAGTGATAGCAGTCTACTTTTGTGGATTATAACTACTTGAAATTACACCCTGTTCCCTCAACCTGCTTTTCTTATTTCAGTAAAAGCACATAAATGAGATTTCTCTTAGTACTGTGCTTCTGATGACACTCATGTCATGACACTTATGTCTTTGCCAGATTTTTCACCCGCAAATGAGCCGCCATTTTCTCTTGGTGACTTAGAAAAGAGGTAAGTCTAACGCAAGACAAATTATACGTTGTGATCAAATAATAATGTATTATGTAAGACAGAAAATGGTCCACCTGAAAAGGTTAAATTGTAAATTGTCGTAAAGTCACTGACCCAAACCAGCTGTATCCATGAACTAAAATAAAACACTAAGGTTACAATTAAAAACTACTTTTCCAGAAACCATACTATCATGTTGTATAGGGTCAGTATTTCACTTTTGGGTAAAGCAAATAATTGAGTTGGTAAATTGGTTCATTAATACTGTTTGAAAACAATCAGATCAGAAGAACATCTGCTTGAAGCATTTGAGTTTATCTAACTTGTTGGACTTGATTTGGAAAAACTTAATTAATTTGTGTGCTCCTAATTAAAGTATTTTTCTTACGTTGGTCCAACTCTTCTCTATTTCAGTGTACCAGGCCCTGTAGACTTCCTGTCACGTGTGTTCTTATATGTTTGAACGAATGATTGTGGTTGAGAGTGAGTGAGCTTCAGAGCTGCACCATTCTACCATAAAAAAGAAAAAAACTTCAGTCTCATTTGTCTGTGTTAGACGCACCTGTGTGTGTTTCTGTGTGTGTGCGAGCTGTTCTGTAGGCTTGGCTAACAGGCCTAATTTGCCAGCATGGGCCCATCTGCCTTGAGGTTACCACGGTAATTTAAGTCATTCTGCCATTGGTTGGTCTGGCCTGCAGCCTCACACTCACACACACACACAGAAACACACAGACACAGACATACACAGACACACACACACATACACGGGCACACACACTTGTCCTTTCCAATTTCTCTGGCATAATTATACCATTACCAAATTTCATTTTCGCAGGTCCGTCTCCCCCTTTCCGGTCTATTCCTCCTCCTTACTCTCGCACAGACAATCTGTAAATGACATTAAGTCCATTATGGGATGTGTGTCCACCTATAGGGACACAGTGAACATAAACCTGCCTGTCCTCCATCTCCCTATTCATTCATTATGTAGGATGATATTACATCTATCACTCCCATCTACAGAAAACACAGCTGCTGAGTTCATTCCATCTGGAGCAGATTTCCTTTTCCTGTCCTTTGCATTAAACTCATCCTCTCTCTTTCTTCTCACATTGTTATGCCCCGTTTTTATCCTGTTCTTAGATTGTGTTTGGTATAGAGCCTAGATGATGTGCAGATTATCTAAACTTGTTGCAGAAGAAGCACATGTCCTCTTTGTTTCAGCTCCTCATGTCCTCATCTGGCTTTTTATTGATGCAACAGCTCAGTGTGAGTGTGTTTGTGTATTTGTGAGATGAAGTGCGTGTGTGCGTGTGCACGTTTGAATACTATGAGGAAAGCCCCCCGCCCCCCTCCCGGGGGTCCATGGTGTTAAAATGACTGACATGTCAGTGTGCAAGTGTGTGCGAGTGATTACTGCTCTGCTGGAGTGGTTAAAAGGTGTGATAAAGTGTGTCTTTGTATGAGTGTGTATGTGTGTGTGTGTGTGTGTGTGTGCATGGACACACGGTTAAGGGGATTAGGCAGGATGATGGTGTGTGCGCGCAGCACGCTTTTGTAAGAGTAGGTGGGGTTTTTTGGGGGGTCGGGGTGGTGCTGAGTCTGTAAAAGTGTGTGTGAAAGTGTGTGCGTGTGCTTATAAAATAGCACAAGGGCTGGTTGAGTGTTTGGAGCTGCTGACAAATCTAATTAACACTTTGAAGATATCTATCAGGCACAAAATACACACACACAAACACACATCCCTCGCTTTGAGGAGACAGTGGGCTGTTTCACACAAAACATATTAAAGCCTATGCAAAGCCCAGAGTATTAATTACAGAATTAATTCAATAAACAACTACATTTATAGTTATAAATCAGTCTGGGAGCAGTGTGGAAAAAGAGAGAACATTATTTAAAAAACAATGCCTGTGAAAACCAAATGCTTTTCAGATTTTTTTCCCCCGATTCTGCTTTTGAGATTTTGAGAAAGGCAATTCCAATGTCAAGGAGCAACAACAATACTTTTCATCCAATCCTGAAGATAACAAGAAGCCCGGTAAAGGAGGTTACAGCTACATCAAAACTAACCCTTACTTCCAGGGTGATCTCCACTTTGACTGAGATCTCAAACCAGTAGGAAAATCCCAAGATATCTTCTTCTGTATCGTCCATTTCAGCTGGAAAACTACAAAACTATACATCACTGAGCGGTCAATCAAATCACCAACTCATCAAATATTTTGATCACAATGCTGTCTTACATAATGCACATCATGTTGATGACAACAGCTGTACTGACGGATCAGCAATACCAGCATTTACATGCAAAATGAGTGATCACAGTGTGGGTTGGAGGTGACAGTGACGACCACACAGCCCTGACGGTGTCTGACCAGTTAACGTCATTGTTTTCTAGTGGATTTCTTTTCCCCAGCAGCACTAAAATATACAGACAATAGTGTTCCCATATTTACTCACTGAAAATCACCAGCATAGACAGGATATATACTTGATTTTAACTATACGCTCCCATTCACATCATCACTGTCCCACGTATCCTGTGTCCTTTTGGAGCATTTGTTGTGCATGTCACAAATTAAAGCCGGAGATATACTTGCTTTTTAACTTTTGATTTAACACATAAGTAAAGTCAAGTATATCTCCTGCCTGACGCTACGCAAATGCGTAGTTTGGTTATCTTCATTAAATGTCTCTCTCCAGATTCTTGACCAGTCGGAGCAGGGCTCGTGCAGACTCACTAAGGCAGTACATTACTTGGTGTTATGGCATAAAAGATGAATGACTTCACTCTAAACTCAAGATTGCACTAAGGGCTCGATTTTTGTTATGTTTCTATAATTAAAAAAGTCATACTGAGTCTGATAAATCAGATGACGCTCAAAAATGCAAATGGCCTTTGACTTCAGGAGCTGCTAAGAAAACATGGATATCTCCATTTCTGGCCACTGAAGCATTTTGGGATGTAACAAACACAAGAGGACATTAAAATAAATTACTTAGGATGGATAGACAGGCAAAGTCATGCTGAAGCACGTACATATATCATATCTTGGCAAGTGGGTAAATTTAAATGAGAGGAGATCACACAAAGGCTATCCCAGCAGCAGTGGTCACAAATTAAAGGAACCATTTCACGACTGAGTGGAGCAATGGCCAATGGCAAGCTGAGCCCTGAAACCCAACCAATCAAGAGAGTCATTGAGTGGAAAAATACATGAGAACCCCCCCCCAAATTGCATTTTGAGATTGAGGGCAACCATCACCCCATTTTCCATGCTGGATTTATGACACGTTTTAAAAAGAGATGTGCTTGTAGAACTGATTTATACTTTCATTATTTACAGGAGTGATCCCCAAGTTCCTTCACTGGGATTTTGGCTCAATATTTGGTTGGAAACACATCACTCATATGGTGTGTTTTCTACTGCATGTCACTGAGGCTGCCTGTCAGTGTGGGTTTTTAGTCATGGTGCTATCACTGCCCGTGATAACAAGCCAGACCTGTGAGTGTCAGTTTGCCCTGACACATACCTGTCACATTCTGAGCAGACTTACAGCTGAGATTATCCCTCATGGTGAACTGTGAGCACTGACATGAAGAAGCACATTTCTGTAAAAAGCAATTAAGTTTTTTTTAATAATTACTTATAATACACATACTATCCAGTTTCCCAGTTTACTAATATTTAAAAGGCAATGCCATCTTACATATTTAATCTGCAGGGTTCTTCTTCCAAGCTGACACTTTTTAATAGTTTATAAATTCCTCAAACAACTTCTCTTTCTCAGCATGTGTTAACATTCCATCTGTTTTCTTTAGAAGAGTCGACTGTATGAAGTGCTGCTCTGTGTTCCAAGAATTTGTCTGTCACAAATTACACAATAGACGAGAGAAGATGGGAAACACACGGAGAAAATAAAATACGGTCAAACAGGGGATTAAGAGTTGCTGCGAGACAGAAAATGTCCAGCTGGGCACATTTGCCCTCTGATAACACATTCAGCAGCACACAGTCCTGACCTGACTACACACACATGCTCAAACACGCCCAGTAACATGATGGTTTTTAGGTTAGCACCTCTTGTTCAAGAGTGTGTGTGGTTGAGTGTTAATCTTTGATTGTGTGTCACAGTTCCACAGACAGATCTCTCCCCGGGCCTTATATCGCACTCACACACACAGATGGATGCCCGTGCAGTAATGTAGGTTAAGCACCTGGCTCATGGGCACAACATCTGTATTCCCACCTGGAATCAGGCGAGTCTGGGTTTTGACCTTCTTTAACATCTTCCTCCTGTTTTCACCTCTCACTCACTTACTGTAAATCCTGCATTTTCCTCTCTATGCACCTGCGTATTTACTCTTACTGACTACTTTTCCCTGCTTATTCATGAGACAAGACAAGGCAAGGTGTCACAGTGTCAGACACCTTTTCCCTGTTCCCAGTTTATTCCCTGATCTTGACATCAGCTTTGTTTTGATGCTGATCACAGAAAAATACTGTACATCATCATCAGATCAAAAAAATATGATGAATAATAAAGAGTATTATGTGATAACAAAAGTGAGTATATTTCAACTTGATTTTCTCCTTGCAGTATAAAAAGTCATAGCATCACTTCCAGCAGCAGGGTAAAGATCCAAAGCATCCTCCATGGACCATCAGCAGCAGCAGCACACAAGATAATCTTCAGCTCTTTAACACAGCTTTCACACAGAATATTTCATGACAGGAACTTGGTTTCTGCTGCATGCAATGTTTTTTTTATTGGAATATTCTGCTGATGGGAGCTTATCCGGTGCCATCTAGCTAAACACACTTGCACATGTGCAGGAGACACACACACACACACACACACACACACACACTCTTTGAGCAAACAGATTATCTGGACATGGCAGAAGCGGAGTCATCTACAGATAAACCTCTACGGTTATGTAAATATAACAGTCCAAGCAGCAGCAGACTGACGACTGATGAGAAAATATGTTTCTGTAATCTCATGATTGTTGTTTTGTCATTGGTTTTGTACTTACATTGAAGAGTTGCGTGTAATATCATCTCAGAGTGAGGGACAAAAGACTAGGAGGTATATAAAACATTTTCAGTATTCGAGGAACTACAGACTAAATACTGTGCTACAGAATGTTACTTATGTACAGTTATATTATAACAGGTACAAATTCATCAGGGGTTAAAATGGTGACAAAGATGGAATCCCTCCAAGAGAGTCCTGGGGCATGCCCCTCCTAGGAAAAGTATTTTTCAAATAGCTTTAAGATGTAGATGATGATGTAAATTAATCTAATCTTACTGCTGCAAAAATCAGTTCATGACATTTCAAGTAGAAAACTGTAATATATTTACTGTCATACAATAACCATGATATGTCATCAGAAATTAAGGAAACATGCTAAGTTGAACTACTCGCTACTCTGATAACAATGCTAGAGCCGTGGTGTCCTTTTTCACTGAATGAGTTAGTGTCTGTTTATGAGTCGTAAGAAATCATTAATAATCTTTTAGAGGGAGTAGATGTTTATAATGCTTAAATTGAGCAAAATGTTAATGGAGTTTGGCAGGCAGTGAGACAGAATGTGTTATTTCAGAGCAGTGGGCTTTTGTTTTCAGGATAACCGGCTGAACTTTACATCAGAAGACAAATGAGCGTTATAAACAGCTGATCAAATTACAGTGGAGGACTCATCCTTGCTTGTTATTGTCAAATTATAATGTTGTGCCTGAGCTTCCTCGAGTCTGGAGAGGAGGGGGGAAACAAGTGCAAATGGTAACGAAAAAATTGTACAAGTAGTCCCAGAGCCCTAACATCAGTAACCTTATACAAGTGGAATTTGTAATATTAAGTACACTAGCTAACATCAGAGTCCAGGTTAACACCTAAAGTTACATCCAAACTGTGATGGCTAGCATTTGCTAAATCCCATTTTCTAAGACTTTTCTAAGTCTCAAGCTTGACATATAGTCATATAAGCCAATTTAGGTTATCATAATGCGAACCTGTTTTGGGTTCAAAACAGGTGACAAGTTTGCACCCATGTATAAACTGTGTAAATATGTATAAACTGAACATTTTGCAGCAGATTCATGCAACACCCAGTGAGACTGCTGATATCATGTCATATGGCATTTCCAGATCATTCTGGAACCAGATGATGCAACACTTTTAGAAATAAGGGTTCCAAAAGGGTTTCTCCTGAAGGCCTGAGGCTCTATCCAGAACCATTTGCTTCTCAAGAATACTTTTTAGAAGAAAGGGTTTGTCAGTGGTTCTTTGTAAGACTAAATGCTCCATTAAGAACATTTTCATCCAAAGAACACTTTTTGTAAGAAAAAGTCCTTCATAAGGATTGTTGAAATCTTTGAAGAACTATCGTCAGGGCTTATTTGTACCATAATATGAATGATCTTGGTAGAACACCATGCGTGATTTCTAGACAAAAATCTTGAAATGTAAAGAATAAAACCCTTGGGATAAAAAGGTTATTGGCAGAATCCCTGGGTGGCTTCTAGATAAAACCACAGGAAAAGCGTTCTTGGTAGAAATCCCTGGGTGGATTCTTGTTAGGACCCTAGGTTCTGGATAGAACCTTCAGACAGGGTTCTGGGAGGAACCATTGTACTATAGAAGTGTCCTCCTTTATAACCTCTCATGGGGGGTTCTGGGTGGACCCTTTCACAGATGGTTCTAGGCAAAACCCTTTATATTTGATTCTAGGTAGAACTCTATGTTAAGTTTCCAAATGGAATAAATAAAAATAAAAGGTTATACTAGGAACCAAAAAGGGTTCTCCTATGACAAGTCAAGTCAAAGAACCCTTTATGGTTCTAGTGAGCACCTTTATTTCTAAGAGTGTGCAGTGAAGTGATCATGCAAATAAACATTACAAGCAAAGTGCTGATAAGATACAGTCAAGAAAAAGAAATCACAAAGATCAAGTATTTTGAAGATTCTAAAGTTCTATTGCGGGTTTACTGATGTCAAAATGATCCAAACTTAAAACCAGCCTCACATCCATCTCTCTGCTTCACAACAACATGATTGGCATCAGAAACATGGCCCTGAGCACTGTTCTTTCTAGAAAAAAAAGCCATGTAACGTGGGTAGATCACAGAGTGACAATTTGTTCTGATCTTTTCCCTTCGGCCATGGAGCGAGGGGGGAGGAGAGGAAGAGAGAGAGAGAAAGGGGGATGGGATGGTTAGTGTGAGACCTCCCGACCAAATATTTGCAGTGAAAGGCCCGTCGCTGTCCATTAGGGTCTCTCTCCCTCTCTCTCTCTCTGTTTTCTGGGTGCATTAACCTCCTCCTCACTACACTCCGAACAAAGAACCACTGTATTTGTGTATGTGTGTGTTTGTGTACATGTGTGTGCATTCGATGCTCCGGCACTCCCACTACTGTCCACCCTCCTCCTGCATCCCTCAACAAACACTTATCCACACACAACACACACACACCTGCGCTTGAAAAATAAAACACTTGTATTAATGTAACAGTCCTCCTACACACACACACACACACACACACACACAGTAAACATCTGTTAGAGAGCTGTCTGATAGATGTGTGTAATGTGTTCAGTGTTAAAATCCTCCTACATGACAAACAAACAGCATGTTCAGACGGCCCTGCGTCACTACAGCCACTTAGGCCTCCCACACACACACACACACACAGTTACACAAAGGTAAGGGCAAGTTATGATGGAGCTGAGCAGCAGAAGATCTCTTCTTACTGAATCATTTCCAATAAATGGAGTTCCTTATTGATGTGACTTTTTGACCTCAGCAGAGGTCAAAGGTCACAGTTCTGCCTTCATGCTGCTTTCACTATCGGATAAAAGCAAGTCTCATTCTATTACAGCCAGCCACTGATAACAAGACACAGATGTTCATACAGAGTGACAGTTTACACTGTACACTCTCTATACTCCACGTCATAAATAAATAAATGACGTGTGACTTTTTAATGCCTTTTTTTCTAAATATAGGTACAGACTCCACACTAAACTGTACTGAAAGATGCATTCAGAGAGGTTCCTCACTAGAACTGAACAATTACTTGAGATTTCAGAGATGTCCTGGACAACACATCATCATCTCGACTTCAGAAAACATCTTTGTTTAGTACAGAGCCCTGAAAAAAACACACACACACCATAATAGTTTTTTTTTCAGTGAAAATGAAAATAATGATGGAAATATTATCCTTTCCTCTAGTATCACCATTGCAATATCAGTCAAAATAAATGAAATGAGATTTTTCTTCAAAATCGTTCAGCCCTATTCCTTACTGATACATGCAGAGGTATTCTGTTCTTGATCAAGTCACTGGTTTCCACTGGCTGCCAACAAGTAGAAACGATAGACTGACAAGTGTTCTAATAAACTGATGGCAAATGATTTACTTGATCCAGACATAATGTGTAAGTCACAATATCTTTGACCAAGTACCTCGATATCAATATTGTGACAACATTGTAGGGATGACTATTAGTGCTTTCACAAAATACACAATGAGATTTTTGATAATAATCATCAGTAATGTGGATATAAGGACTAAGTGGGTAAAAACAAATAATAGAACAGCTAGAACAGTCATCATCATAAGATGATATCTAGTCTCATATGACAATATCAATATAATATCAATATATTTCCCTGACCTAGCTATAGGAAGCCCTCTAGCATTAGTTTTGTACACGTGGGGGTCCATAGTCAGATTAATAAATATGTAATGTCTGGGAAGACTTTCAAAACAAAGGCAAACAAAACTACATTGTTAGGTTTAGCCAACAAACTACTTGGTTAGGGTTAGGACAGATCATGGTTTGGGTTAAAATAAGTAAATATTACATAAGTTTCACACAGAACAGGATTCCCAGGCTCCTGAGTGAAAGTCCTGTGTTTGTTTGACTTGTTTGACCCATCCATCCACCCCACCTCCTCCAAACGTGGACTTTATCACTCTTTATACCACATCACCTGACTTCAATAGCGCAACAAAACATAGTGCTAGAGAGACGCCACCAGAAATGACGCTGCAGGGGGAACTACAGCTTCATAGTGTTAGGCATAAGGGCGCTGACCAAGCTGCTGTGTTTGACTCATTGGGAGTGAAAAATAGATTGATTCTAGTTGTGGTGTTTTGTTGTGTATTCTGGCAATACACAAAAAGTATTATGTAATATATCATATATTAAATAATATTAAAGTTAAGTTTAGTTATGGCTACAAGTTGAAATAGCTGCAAGTGTGAAAACACGTTCTGACAATTGATTGAGCCTCAACTAGTTACTATCAAATCAAACAAAGAAGTGCAGTATGGAGAGTGTTTAGATTACAGTGGGGTGGCTGTGGCTAGCTTGTCGGTTCAACACCGTGCTCCTTCTGTCCACATCTAGGTGTGTGTGTGTGTGAGTGAATGGGTGAATAAGAGGCCAACTGCAATGCACTTTGTCTGTTAAGATAAAAAAAAGGTCTGCATAAGTACAGTCCTTGAACCATTTTACCATCTATGTCATGACACACAAACCTTCATAACCCCTGAACCTCAGGAACAACCACTTAAACAAGGCACACATAAAACAAGCATGACACCACAATTGCCGTGCCAATTTGACTATTTGGCAGGATACTTTAGGAGAAATTCAACAATATGTTTTCCCAGTTCAAAAATCGGAAAATCACAGCTTGCTGAGTGGTGTTCAACCAATCAGGTGTGGGAGGAGCACATGTTCAGTTGTTATTCTTCTATTGTTCAGCAAGCTACAAATGGCATCTTTCCCAAACAGATTCATTCATGTCTATTGAGCCTTGCCAGAAAACACTAAGTCAAATAGAAGCTGGTGCCAGACTGCAGTCATTCAGTAATCTTACAGTGAATCAGATGTGAATGGTCTGATATGAAGCACAGAGGATGACACAACAGATGCCAGTCTATACTGCAAAGATGTAGCCTGAGAAGTGGTGAGGTGAGTCAATATGTGCTAGCTAAGCACGCACAAGGCTAATTTCGCAAAGCAACTTTCTGCTACGCATGTTAGTTGTTGCTAATCAAGTGTATGAAGACACTTGCCTAGATACTGGTTAGCTAGCAATTAACTGAAGGGGCGTACTTAAACCCACACCACAGGGGTGGGAGCCTATTTAAAAGCAGACTCCATGAAAAAGTAACCCCTGCCAGTGGTGGCAAAAGTACACACATTCTCTACTCAAGTTGAAGTACAGATATTTGTGTAAAAAAAACTCTCAAAAAAGTAGAAGTACTGATTCAACTTCTCTGCTGCAGTAAAAGTAAAAAAGTACAGCCTCTGAAATGTACTCAAAGTATAAAAGTAAAAAGTCGTCCTTTTCGAGGGACATTTCTACCGTCTGTTTCTGTGCAAAGCTAGCTGAACCTTTTTTGTCGTTTTACATCTTTTATGCCTTTTTGTCTTGTTCCATCTTTTTCTGTCTTGTTACACCTTTTATGTCGTTTTCATCATGTTACGTCTTTTACCTTGTTTTTGTCTTGTTACGTACACAAATTAATCATCTTTTCTCTGTTATTTTTTACGGTGGCCGACAAGTACAAACGTGCTGCAAATACAGAAAGGCGCTGCAAATAAGAAAACAAATGCAAAAAGAAAACGCTGCATATCCAGTCATACAACGGAAGTGCTCCAGGCCTCTAGGGGCAGTGCTGAGCTTCCACCCGAGAGACAGACAACGGACGTATCAACATGTGGAGCAGATGAATGAATGAGAAGAAGAAAGTTATTGTTAAAACCATTAAGACTTTTGATTTATCTGCTCTCCTTAATGTTTTTGTCTAATATGATATTCTTAAATGGTGGGAGGAAAATTGGATTCGGGAGAGGCTACATGAAAACGTATTCTTTTTTCTTTTTTCCACGTGTGGCCCTATGAAAGTACAGCTGATTTACATGACGTTAGATGAGGGCCACATGTGGGGAAAAAAGAAGAAAAAGAAAAAGAAAAAAGAATACGTACTTTTTCATGTAGCCTCTCCCGAATCCAATTTTCCTCCCACCAATAACTTTCTTCTTTTTATTTTTTTTATTTATTTATATTTTTTTTAATAATAAATCTTTATTAAGAGTTACAATGCAATACAACACAGTAAAATAACAACCGCCAGGGGGTTACAAACATTAAGAGGCAGTATTTAAGAATATCATATTAGACAACATTAAAGAGAGCAGATAAATCAAAAGTCTTAATGGTTTTAACAATAACTTTCTTCTTCTCATTCATTCATCTGCTCCACACGTTGATACGTCCGTTGTCTGTCTCTCGGGTGGAAGCTTAGCACTGCCCCTAGAGGCCTGGAGCACTTCCGTTGTATGACTGGATATGCAGCGTTTTCTTTTTGCATTTGTTTTCTTATTTGCAGCGCGTTTCTGTATTTGCAGCGCGTTTCTGTATTTGCAGCGCGTTTCTGTATTTGCAGCGCGTTTCTGTATTTGCAGTGCGTTTCTGTATTTGCAGTGCGTTTCTGTATTCGCAGCGTTTTCCTTTTGCATCTGTTTTCTTATATGCAGCATGTTTCTGTATTTGCAGCGCCTGTCTGTTTATGCAGCGCGTTTGTACTTGTCGGCCACCATAATTTTCCCATCTATTTATGTTGAAATCAGTCTTGATGTTGGAAGGCAGCGGTCAATGATGCAAAAGAAAAATAATCAATAATTCCCCTCAAA
>JAJHUR010089478.1:24854-36193 GCA_027495735.1 Lutjanus campechanus
CTTTTTGCATTTGTTTTCTTATTTGCAGCGCGTTTCTGTATTTGCAGCGCGTTTCTGTATTTGCAGTGCGTTTCTGTATTTGCAGCACGTTTCTGTATTCGCAGCGTTTTCCTTTTGCATCTGTTTTCTTATATGCAGCATGTTTCTGTATTTGCAGCGCCTGTCTGTTTATGCAGCGCGTTTGTACTTGTCGGCCACCATAATTTTTCCATCTATTTATGTTGAAATCAGTCTTGATGTTGGAAGGCAGCGGTCAATGATGCAAAAGAAAAATAATCAATAATTCCCCTCAAATGTATTAAAACTGAATGAACTAGCCTGTTTTGAAATAAGGGGGAAGAAGGGGTAGAAAGCTCTCTCTAGTGAAGGACTGTAACTAAGTATTTATACTTAGTTACTTCCCACTTCTGACGCTTGCACACTGCACACCATGAGATGTTTTCAAAAAGACAACAGTTTGATCCAAGCTGGATCTTCATCAGGCCAAAATACTTTCAAATGGACACCACATACACATGTACACTGTGCACACGCCAATAGGCTGACAGACTCTATAATCATGTTTCAACCAAAACGTCAGCAAATAAGACAATATCATCCACATAAATCAGCAATGTTAATATATTCAGTGCTACTAATATAGCTAATATGAGGCAGCCAACACAATGGGACAATTAACTATTATGAGCCACTGGTGATGAGAGCTGGGTACCTCCAGTATGGCCGGCAGTGAACACATCATATCACATTGTGTGATTTTTGTCATGCAGGAACTGAAGCTAACACTGTTGATCTCACTGTGTGTGTCTGAGACTGAGGCGGATATCTAAATACATGCACATCCCAAATCAAAATCAAATCAATAGAATGTGGTAAAAAAAAAACAGGGAAACATGCAGACAAGCAGGCAGCAGCTTTAAGAGTAATTGTGGCCAATGAGGTAACATGCACACAAGACATAATCGATATTTTTCCAATCAACTGTGGCAGACAGACTAATCAGCGTGTGCATGTGTGAGCAGCCAGTACAGACAGCTGTAACCACATCGCATTTCTCTTCATTTTAACAGCCTGAGCAATCATTAGAGCAGCCAATACACAGACATTTAAAAACAAGAGAGCCAAGCAGCATCTTTGTCCAATCAAACATTTCAAGTGATGAATGTGTGAAATCACTGGGAGCTACCACAATCACATTAACGGCAGTAAAGCACATGTCATGCAGGAGAACTCATTCAGGAATGAATTAAAGTTTCACAACTGCTTTCACTCACACACAGACAGCAGCACCAGCCTGAATAAAATGTTTTTAGCTCTACAGATAGTGAGACAGTAGATAGCTAGAGAGATAAAAAGCAATGATGGAGAAATGTGGACAAATTGAGGGACAAAGGCTGTGAGGGATTCAAACCCACGCTCAAGTATAGTACACTGCAGTCTGTTTGATCCACATGGACAGTAAACTGCTGTCTTTGAAATTCAATTAGACTTCTCAACAAAGACGTGTCTTTGTGAGGCTTTAAAGAACACAAAATATCATTTTATGTATACTATATTGTCATAGTTATTTCCCACATGCAGTTTATGACAGCTACTTTATCTCTGCACTTTGTAAAAATGGCGTTTACTCTGAGTTTGACATTCTGATTTTTGCTTAAAATGTGGCTAAATTCTACTTTTGTGCAGTAAATAAAAGTGGAAAAGTGAAAAAAAAACACACTATGAAAGAGTAGAGACACACATGAGTACCTCTGTCAGTGCAGCTCTTGCGTCCAGGTGAGGAGTAGCGCAGGGTGACTGTGTTGTATCTCCATCCCCATCAATCCTTCAGCATCCAAGAAACCAAAGAGAAAACAGGAAAACACAAAGACTGAGCGAGTGTCTGTCAGTCAAATCCAGCAGAGACACACACACAACAGATGTAACAAAAATGGAGGACAACACTACAATCTCTCCATCTCTTTCATTCTATCTCTTCTCTTCTTCCTCACTCTCTCTGTCCCTTTCTCTCCCTCTCTCTGCTCTCACTGTTTCTCACTACGTCCACTCTCTCTCCCCCGTCACACACACACACACACAGATTCTCCATCTGTCACCGCCTCCTCTCCTTCACCCCTCCCACCTCATGAATTATTAATGAGCCTCAGACACACACACACACACACGCTCCACTGCTGTCAAACACACTCACACACGTTACAAGCCCTGCACAGCTGTCCTACACACACACACACACACACACACACACACACACACACACACACATGGAAGTGAAATACTGTGGACAACCGTAGAACAAGCCACTGTCCTGACTGTGTGACACCACAGATGTTTCTGCAGGATTTCAGACCAAATGCACAGTATTTTGATGGATGTTCTTAATGGGACACTGAACTAAAACTGCCAAGAGTAACTTTAACCAAAACAACATAGAGCCACCAGAAATATTACTGTAAGCAACAGGTTTCCCCTGTTTGGAGGAAAAAAAAAATCGACCAATCAGACTGACACTCACGCTTTACTTACTTTACTACTACTCAACTCCAACAAATGAAAATTTGAGAAAAAAGTCTACTTACTGTTTATATTGTTCCTATCTATGTTTATCTGTTCTCTTCTGTCTATATTATTCATATTTTTCAAAATCCTTCTCCTGTTTATATTGCTTGGTTACTTAATACTACTGTTTTCTTATTTGTGCTTGTTCTGTTTTGCTGTCCATGTGCAGCAAATTTCCCCGTTGTGGGACCGATAAAGGAATATCTTATCTTATCTTATCTTATCTTAGAATGAAGAATTGCAGCTTGACTTTAAAAAACTTTCTCTAAAACTAAGCATGACTTTGTTCATCATCTCTGACAATCATAATAAATTTATCAAGTAAACTTATGATAAGTGACGCTGAATTCAAAGAGCATTTGAAATCACATGATAATATACAATAAATTAACAAATTCATCAAATTGCAATACAGAATAAAATGAAGTACTTCTTAAATCAAGCTTCAATATACAGTTTGTATTATTCACTACTACCACACAATGTTTTCACTAATACTACCACACAATACTTTGTTGTGGTAGGAAGGGGAAACATGAAACAAAGGAGAGCTATAAGAATTGTCAACGAAACTGCTTTTCAGAAAGCGATCGACTAATTATGAAAATAAAGAAAACAAGAGGAAGTTAATGTGATTGACAGGAATGTGAATGTTTAAGAAACAAATAGTCAGGAGGACTGATGTAATTTCTGTAAACACATAAATAACAACCAACACTCAGAAGAGGAAGTCTTGGGCAGATACATTATCTGGATGTCTGCTACCTAAACTGAAACACTGCTCATTTCCCACAGAGGCTAACATGCTATCAGACGATAGCTGATGGGTTCCAACATCAGAACTAATGTACACATTTGTAGTGAGGAACTGAGAATGAGTGGCACACTTTGGAAGTTTGAAAAAATGTTCCAAAATGATCATTTACAGTCGGGCTGCAACTGTTGATTCTCTTCTCAGTTAGTTCATCCTGTCACAATCTTGCCAGTTGAAAATTGGTCCAAAATATTTTTCAAGTCTTTCCTGTTAACAATTATTTTCATTATCAAGTAATCTGTCGATCATTTCATAGATTAATTGATTATTTGTTGAGTCCACAAAGTGTATAAAATATTCACATTTAAGAAGCTGGAATCAGAGAATTTTTTATTTTCTCCTAAAAAGTGACGCAACTCAAAATAGTTGCCGACTAATTTAATATTCATTGCAGTTCTAACTGGTAGTACATATCAGGCAATAGCATGGATTTTACATGATTATTGTTATACTATTGGAGAATAAATTGCAGTACAATATGCAGTAAATCAAGTCTTTAAGCCTTTCTTTAACTGACGACAGGCAAAATTACTGTTGTGTTCAAAAGTTAGATAAGAAGACAGGTACGGTACGACCATTATTAGGTTAGTCAGTCAACAGAAAGTTAATCAGCAATAATTTCATAAATTATGTAATTTCTCATGCACCAAAAGTCACATACAGCTTCTCAAGCATGATCATTCTGAGGCTTTTCTTACATGGTAGAGGAGGTTTTGTGCTCAAATCAATCACATAATAAAAAAGCCTGATAAAGACATCATTTGACAAGTTGAGCCCTTGTGAGTTGCTAAAAAGTGACTGAAGTGTTTGACACTGGCGTTGGTGGTGTGCAGCTATTACACCTTGGTCTTGTCTTAAATCTTGCCGTCATGACAATAAAAGCTTTCTATTGTATGACTGATCTGATGACACACTCCACACATGTACATGTAACCTATAAAAGCTCAAACACACACATCAGCCATGCATGAACACACTCGCATGCAAAACACACGCAGGTCACAGAGAAGACAGGGCTGATCATGCATGAATGCAGAGCATGCATACACACACACTAAAATCTCTCGCACACACAAACACACATGCACAGAGCTGTCCATGCATGCAGTGCAGGCGAGGAGGACCCCCTCAGCTGGAGGCTATCAGAGTTTTCTCATGGACGAGACATGGCTGCAAGGAAGGTCAGTCAGAGTGTGTGTGTGTGTGTGTGTGTGTGTGTGAGTGTGTGTGTGTAGGGGGTGGAAGAACAACCCAGAAAAACTACATGGACAGATACACTATCTTTTTAAATACTACTATACTATGTAAAGGAATAGTCCTTCAAGTTATTATTTGCTGTATTCCCCAAAGTCAGATGAGAAGATTTATATTTAGATGTCTAACTGGTCACCAGTCCATTCACAAGTCAGTTTTCTTGTAGATTTAGGTCAGAGTGCAAACCTGGGAACCCAATCACGAGGACAGGATCTTTAAGATGTTGTGTGCAGCCGCTGCATCCAGCTGTTGATTAAAGAAATGCTCCAACAGATACGTCACATTGGCCCAGAGACTAATATGTATCACTGAACCTGCAACATCCCCTGTTTGAATCCAGCAGTGGACCTTTGCTGCATGTGATGAAATACACAAAGATATACAGCATATTGGAGGTTAGGTCCTTAATTTGACCTCCAGGCTGGTGCAAAGCGAGGCTAAGCACACTTTTCGGCTATTTCTCTGAAATTATATTAATACAAATCCTCCTTTCTTCAAAAAAAAAAGGATGATAATATCATAGTGGTAATAGACAAAATTTATATTGATATTTATAGTGAGTAATGGCTGAATTTATAATTTATAATGGATCACAAACTTACCCGAATATAAAGAGAAAAGTTACTACTAACATACTAACAGGGTCTTTATTAAATCATACATTTAGTTGATTTAAAATCATTATTAGTTATCAGGGGTGGAAGTAACTAATTACAAATACTCAAGTTAATGTACTTAAGTAGTTTTTTTGGGGTATTTGTACTTTTAGCAGCTTTTTCAAGTTTGTACTTTTACTCATAGTAAAGTATGCATTAGACTATGTAATCTACTTAGTTACTTTTAAAATCATAATTGATTATTGAGTAAAGTTTGAATTAATCATCTGCATTTTTGTAGCTAATCAGGTGATCTGATCACAAACAGGCCAATGAAAACCAGGACAGGTTTGGAGTAAGAATGTTAATGATTGATAATGATTAATGAGAGATTCAGAGCAAAGATTCAAAGAGAAGAGAAACCCCTCTGATTGAATTCAGCTATAGATGATACATTAAACATCAACAGTTAAAATGTAGCTAATACTCAGAGTAGTAGGGCAAACTAAACTAAACTAAATTTGTTTAACTCTGGGTTAGAGAGCAGTTAGAGAGATTTACCAAAATGTGTGTGTTCCTTTAAAATGACAACTATTTCAACTGTGGGGTCTTCATATATAATTAGTTACAGGTAGTTATACAGCATCATTCTGTGCAGGCTACCGAAAAGGTGATCACACAGTTTGACATCAGTGTTTGTCAGGTTGCCATTGGCAATCACTGGCAACAGACAGTTCACCCCAAAACCTAAGTTACATCTTTTTTTCCTTAGCTTGTAGTTCTGTTTATCCATCTAAATAGTTTTGGTGTGAGTTGCAGAGTTCTGGAGATATCAGCCGTAGAGATGTCTGCCTTCTCTCTGGTGTAATGGAACTAAATGGCACTCAGCTTGTGATGCTCCAGATAGAGATCTTGTTGTGAGCAGTTTCATGAAGGAACTACTTTCTTTCTGCAGTAGAATGTACCAGAACTACTTTCTTTCCTACTAGAAAGAAAGTAGTTCCTACATGAAACTGCTCACAACCATGTGCGTGAATTACACTGAGGCACCAAGAAACTAACACAGAGTTCTCCAGAGGCTGAGGTGTTCTTCACTCAGAGTTGCTCAGGATCAATCCACGTATGTTAACGTGTGTCATATGAGAGTTACTGTAATACCAGTTTCCCTCTTATAAATATTGTTTAAGCGGACATCTAGGTTGAAAACTCTGATGTACGGCAGGAAATGTAGAGAGGGAGAGAGGTCAGTGTGAGGGGGGTTGGGTGGAAGACTTGGAGGTTAAAGAGACCCCCCTCCTGCAGAGGTTAAGCAGACCTGAGGCCTGCTGAGACACAGAAAGACAGAGGGATTTTCAGTTTTATGTATCTATGTGTTTTTCCCTGCTGTGTGTGTGTGTTTGTGTGTGTGCATGTGTGTGTGTAGGTGTGTGTGAGTGTGTGTGTGTGTGTATCTAGGCTTGACCCCCTGACCTCGGCCAGCATTTTCTGCTCCCTTCTGTCTCCAGCCACACCCCCAAACAATCAATAAGCCCCCCACCCGCCGCCGCTAGCTCTGACATGCAAATGACCCTCGCATATCATTAAAACATATGCCCTGACAACAATAGGATAACCTCAAGCCCCCCTCTGCTTTTCCTTAAGACGTGCGCCAAGACGTTCATAACGCGCGCGCACACACTCGCACAGAGTACACAAACAAAAGCAAAGACAACATCAACTCGTGCCCAGATGGACTCCAGTCAGTTGACCTCTGCTCAGATCTGCAACAGACAAGCAAACAGGCAAACAGACATCGAGACAAGTGCACTTGAGCCCCCCCTCCATATCTCAACACACACACACACACACACACACACACAAACACACATCTCATCAATCATCCTGTTACTATCTCAAAACTGAAGTTTGCAGTTATGTCAGTTATGCTCGTGTCCACTGACTTCCACTTGTTACATATATGCTATATAAATAATAAACTACATACAGTGAATTTAAATGATATGAAGAGTAAGCATACCAAATGTCAAAAAAGTCCAAATATATAAATATATACTATAAATATGTGTTTCATGCCTTAAAGCTCCACAAATATATATCTTAGCTCTACAGTTTTTTGTGTCTTTTTTTTTATACGTCTATCTCCACCCAGGTACCACCACCTGTTACCTCATGACAAAAGCTCCATATTTGGCCTGCACGATATGGTAAAAAAAAAAAAAGAAAGAAAGAAAAAGAGTCATATTTCGATTATTTTGACTGAAATTGCGATGGCAACATGTGATACAATTAGTTGGGATGATAATTTTTGCATCACGATTTTCATTTATACTGAAAAAATATTGTGATGATGAGTCTTACATCTGGAGAACAAGATTTTTAGGCCAGAGCAGCTATGCAGCTTTTTCACAAAACCGCAATTTGGTTCTGGTTCTGTGACTTGGATACTGCACATGGCCATATTGTAATCTCGATAATATTACTCGATGTAATGAAAACTGAGCCATCTCCATGACAACTGAAAAGAGTCTGTCCTCTAATGAGGACTGAGAGCGGCACTTAAAAGTAGGGCTGAACAATTCTGAGGAAATGTTTAATTGCAATTATTTTGACTGATATTGCAATTGTGATATGATCTGTGATATTCAGATTCAGATTCAGATTCAGATTCAGAAAACTTTATTGATCCCAAAAGGGCAATTCGAGGTAATGATCATTGTTCTCATTTCCATTGGAAAACATTAAAATGATTATGGTGTATGTTTTTTTCAAGGATCTGAACAAAGATGTTTTCTTAAGTCTAGAAAATGGTGTGTAGACCAGGACGTCTCTGCAGCACCACAATATTCAATTTAAAATGGCATTTTGACACACATTTTGCCTTAAACAAATATTGAGCTTCCTGCAATTATAACTGGGTGTGGGGGCAGATCTGACGCTGGGCACTGGAAGAGTTAAGTTTTCTAATCAAATAACAACAAATTAGAGTGCATGCACACACACACACACATACACACGTGTGCATGCACGCGCGCACACACATACACACACACACACACACACACACACAGACATAGAATAACTAACTGTAAAACACGCTGCTGTAGAAACCAGTGGTGGAGGGTCACACAAGTCATGTAGATGAAAAAACTGCAATTTGGTTCTGGTTCTGTGACTTGGATACTGCACGTGGCCATATTGCAATTTATACAACAGTTAGTTCCGACCGAGTAATTTGATTGGACAAGAGACGTTCCATGAGTGCTGATATAGAGCAACAACGCACTGGGACTGTTTACAGACAGTACTATCACTCCGCTGCGAGCGACGCAACCGGGCAGAGCGGATTTCCTCGCTCCTCGTACATGGTGCCCCTCCGGTTTTGTTCCTCTCCGGTTTTCAGCACTGGTAACGTCCAGATTAATGTAAACGACAACGTAACAAAGTAGCGGTAATATGCCGACAGTAGCAAACTTGTGTGGGAAATGTTTATGGTCAACTTTCAGGTTTCGATAATATTACTTGATGTAATGAAAACTGAGCCATCTCCATGACAACTGAAAAGAGAGCGGCACTTAAAAGTAGGGCTGAACAATTTTGAGGAAATGTTTAATTGCAATTATTCTGACTGATAATGCAATTGTGATATGATCTGTGATATTAGAGGTAATGATCATTTTTACATCATTGTTCTCATTTCCATTGGAAAACATTAAAATGATTATGGTGTATGTTTTTTTCAAGGATCTGAACAAAGATGTTTTCTTAAGTCTAGAAAATGGTGTGTAGACCAGGACGTCTCTGCAGCACCACAATATTCAATTTAAAATGGTATTTTGACACACATTTTGCCTTAAACAAATATTGCGCTTCCTGCAATTATAATTTCTATTAATTGTTCAGCCATAGTTAAAAGGTCAGAGACACACTGAAGTTGAACTGAGATTTTTTTCACCCTCAAAAACATTCCATCTCAAGTTCTGATGGTGAAGTCACTGAACAAGTACAAGAAAGACTTTTGTCAATGGCAAACCTCGCACCACCACAAACGTTGACGATTTAATTAAGCCTTGACCTTGACTATAATGTCATGAGGCAGAGTTAAACCCAAAAGCAGGACACATAAACAAGAAAGTTTTGTTTACTTAAAGGTCCTGTGTATGAGGTTTACTGAGATTTATTGCTGAATATAGCAGAAATGTAATATAATGATTAAAAGTGTGTTTTCATTAGTGTATAATCTAGATGACCTGAAAATGACCTGAAAATAAGATCTTTGTGTCTGGTTTGCTGTGTATGATACATCCATGGCGGGTCCTCTTCCATGGAGGCCACCATGTTGCACCAACAAGTTTCCACAATAGCCCAAAACAGACAAAACAGACACTGGCACTAAAGAGCGCATTTCGCATTTTGTGCGAGTTTTCCTAATGTAAGTTCTCCTACATGCTTGGAAAGTGTAGGTGAGAAATCCTACACACTGGTCCTTCAAGTTCAGGTAGGTAGGCCAAGAACCATCAAAACCAGGAAACCAGTCCAATGAGCAAACAATTCTAGACAAAGAGCAGGCAGGAGTAAGCCTGTGACAGCATGGATTTTTTCTCACCTTTGTGAAAACGCAACATACACCAACGGTTTGGCAGGAAGTGGAACAGAGGAAGGAGTTAAGCTCAAGCCCCCAGAAAGTGCAGCAGTCTTCAAAGCCAACATGACATTACGGCCAAGCTGTATAATTACAACTCACATGATATCCAGACCCACACTGACTTTTTCCCCAAAAGGTCATATTGTGAAAGAAGTGCCTGTAAAACAGTGGATACATTTTTTCGAGCGTCACAACACCTGCAACGTGTCTCGTTTCACTATCAGAATTTGAACCATTCGGTCTGGTAACATTTAAGTCTAAAGCTGAATGATTAAATCATTTCATCTAATTCAAGTCAGCAGTAGTGTTGTCACCACATTTAGGACATACAATTTTACACAAATATGACATGAAGGACTAGAAGAACACAGTACTGTGAGTAAGTGACAGGAAGTGGGATTATGTGGGCACTGATATGCTGAAGTGCAGCTGATATTGGACTATCAATACTACAAAAATTGACTGTTAAAGTATTTAAAATAGTGTCAATATTTGATTAATTCCAACATCTTTGACAACTAGTTTGCAGCGGGCTAAACCAGATGTTACCCATCTCTGCCGGCAGAAGTCTCTGCCGTGCATGCTCCACGAGGCGCTGCCAAACATAAAGCATGTGCCGTAAGTATTCATCCGGGTTATTTCTTTACAGCGGAAAGTAGATTTTTAGCTTCATGCACCTCTGAGAAACATTCATAGGAAAAAAGGGAGCCCCGCCTCCCAATGCTGTATCCTGTTCTCCCTTATAGAACAGAAGAAATGAGGACAACTTCATAGCTAGACATGAACTGGACCTTTTACAGAGTATGCCACAGGGGGCTATGCGTTAATTAACTCTGTCGCTGACCCCTACACACACACACACACACGCACAGTACAGCCATGTCCTGTGGTTATTGAACTGGGTGTGGGGGCAGATCTGACCCTGGGCACTGGAAGAATTAAGTTTTCTAATCAAATAACAACAAATTAGAGTGCGTGCACGCGCGCACACACATACACACAGACATAGAATAACTAACTGTAAAACACACTGCTGTAGAAACCAGTGTTGGAGGGTCACACAAGTCATGGAGATGAAAAAAACACTCATTAGTCACTAGAATATGTAGAATAGTGTCAGAGGAAGCCTGTGGTTGTATGAGTGTGTGTCCTCTACCTGAATACATCAAACTGAGCTCGACATGATCACTCGCAATCTGAGATGTCACTCATCTACACACACAGAGACACTCTGTTAGATGTGTATGGGTGTGTGAATGTTAACTTTTTTTCCATTTCCCTCAAGTAAATAAAATTCCAGCACTTCCCATTCGTTTGTCATTGTGTGTGTGTGTGTGTGTGTGCGTGTGTGTGTGTGTGTGTGTGTGTGTGTGTGTGTGTGTGTGTGTGTGTGTGTGTGTGTGTGTTCCACGCAGGACATGAGAGCAGAGCTGGGCATGCATCCCCTCTCTGTCACCCAGTTTATAAAGCAGCA
>JAJHUR010089478.1:36213-52018 GCA_027495735.1 Lutjanus campechanus
ACGGTTTGGCAGGAAGTGGAACAGAGGAAGGAGTTAAGCTCAAGCCCCCAGAAAGTGCAGCAGTCTTCAAAGCCAACATGACATTATGGCCAAGCTGTATAATTACAACTCACATGATATCCAGACCCACACTGACTTTTTCCCCAAAAGGTCATATTGTGAAAGAAGTGCCTGTAAAACAGTGGATACATTTTTTCGAGCGTCACAACACCTGCAACGTGTCTCGTTTCACTATCAGAATTTGAACCATTCGGTCTGGTAACATTTAAGTCTAAAGCTGAATGATTAAATCATTTCATCACTACAAAAATTGACTGTTAAAGTATTTAAAATAGTGTCAATATTTGATTAATTCCGACATCTTTGACAACTAGTTTGCAGCGGGCTAAACCAGATGTTACCCAGCTCTGCCGGCAGAAGTCTCTGCCGTGCATGCTCCACGAGGCGCTGCCAAACATAAAGCATGTGCCGTAAGTATTCATCCGGGTTATTTCTTTACAGCAGAAAGTAGATTTTTAGCTTCATGCACCTCTGAGAAATATTCATAGGAAAAAAAGGGAGCCCCGCCTCCCAATGCTGTATCCTGTTCTCCCTTATAGAACAGAAGAAATGAGGACAACTTCATAGCTAGACATGAACTGGACCTTTTACAGAGTATGCCACAGGGGCTATGCGTTAATTAACTCTATCGCTGACCCCTACACACACACACACACACACACACGCAGTACAGCCATGTCCTGTGGTTATTGAACTGGGTGTGGGGGCAGATCTGACCCTGGGCACTGGAAGAGTTAAGTTTTCTAATCAAATAACAACAAATTAGAGTGCGTGCACACACACACACACACACACACACACACACACACACACACACACGCATGCGTGCACGCGCGCACACACATACACACACACACACAGACATAGAATAACTAACTGTAAAACACACTGCTGTAGAAACCAGTGTTGGAGGGTCACACAAGTCATGTAGATGAAAAAAACACTCATTAGTCACTAGAATATGTAGAATAGTGTCAGAGGAAGCCTGTGGTTGTATGAGTGTGTGTGTCCTCTACCTGAATACATCAAACTGAGCTCAACATGATCACTCGCAATCTGAGATGTCACTCATCTACACACACAGAGACACTCTGTTAGATGTGTATGGGTGTGTGAATGTTAACTTTTTTTCCATTTCCCTCAAGTAAATAAAATTCCAGCACTTCCCATTCGCATGTCAGGATGTGTGTGTGTGTGTGTGTGTGTGTGTGTGTGTGTGTGTGTGTGTGTGTGTGTGTGTGTGTTAGTTCAGAGCTAATCCATGGTAAGCAGATACAATATGTGGGCTACTATCAATGAGGCCTTGTCCGGTGGATGGAGGATTGTGGATTGAGCCAAACAATATGGAGGAGGAACAGACTGCGACTATTGTACAGTGTCCTGCTGCTGTCTCTTGCACAATACACAGAGCAGCATCACACTGCGGCACAGTGGACCCACAGGAAAGTCTCCTTCATAGGTCTGAGCAAAGCTATTCTGGAGAAATTCCAACCCAAATATATGTTCAACAGATGGGAAGAAATGTCTTTCCTGCAAAAATGGGATACGGCCTGTGTGCTATAGTCCATAGGCCAAGAAAAGTTTCTTGTTAAAATAATAATTTGGTATGCACAGTAGAAATGAGAAAAATATGAAATTAGATTAAAAATGTTATGTTATAATCAATAAAACAATAAAAGCAATTCTATTTTGTTATAGTGGCAGCAATAAATTGCTAAAAAAAAAAAAACTGGAGGATTTATGGAGGATTTTTTTTAATTTTATTTCTATCATGTTGTTCATGTTCATTTATCTGCAATGAATCTCAAAATTACCAGTAGTCTGTGGGTGATATCTCTGTGTTTCTGATTATGACTCAAAGAAGAAGGGAGGGGGTTTTTGATGCATATTGTCTCATTCAAGTTCAGTACCTTGTTGCATAAACCACCTTAAGTTTCAAACTTAAGTTTGTCCCTTAAGTAATGTATCATTTCACTTATGGCTCTTTTCCATCCACAGAGCTGGTCTGGCGTGACTCGGTTTGATTCGGCCCGTCAGCGCAGCACGGCAGAGATTTGCATTTCCATTACAACAGGGCTACTCACTTGAAGGTGTGTCTTTTACCTGAAGACAAAGTCAAGGAGGCTCAAGATGAGTGGCTGTAAAGCAGTGGATAAACGGTTCATACACGTCTCTGGAACAAACATGCCATTTCCTTAAATTTTTCACAATAAAAGTTCCCTGCTGTTTCGTTATTTAAATGCTTTTATAATGAGGCAGCACAAACTGTTTTCATTCAGGGTCTCATCAGCAGTAACTGAACCAGCTCCGACATAGCAGAATATACGTATATGAAACAGTAAAATAATGCAGATAGCTCAAAGTACAAACAGCAACACTGGAGAGAAACTACATCTCAAAGCTCAGAGATTCAGTTAGAAGCTACATAATTACTGAGAGCAGAACATGAGCTGAGTGAGACAACATTCGCTTGCTGGGGGGGGAGAAAAGGAGGGTGAGCCCACTTGGGGGTGGGTCTCACATACGTCTCTCCACAGCACTCAGCACTGGAGAAAGGTCTGACTCCACACATACTGTACACATTATGCTACAAGGAAAAACAAACACCCTGCCTCGTTTGCATTTCTTTAAACGAATCATAAACATCTTAGGTGGAGCTAAGCTTGGTATGCAGTGATGGTGCTGCTGTAAAACAGTGTTGAGCAGGAACTTGTTTTGATGGGACACTTGCATGTCGGGAGGCAAGCTCTGGCATTAAAATGACTACATCACTGGTAACAGCTGTTAGCTTGTTTAAGTTCGCATTATTAGCGTCCCATGCACTAATTTGCCATTTTCAGCAGACACTGTGATGCCACTTGGAGCAAGCAACCAATGGCAGGACTAATACCAGCAGTGTGCATACAGTGGATCAGACTACCTCAGACCACCCACTCCAGAGTGGGTCCATCTCAGCCGTGGCACGGCGCAGTTCGGCACAAAAAAAGTGGTAATGGACACGCAAATCAGCACAGTGCAGCGGTTTGACTCGAGTAGCTTGAGTACTTGAGTAGGTAAAGGTAAATATTTAGAGATCCCTCACAACATCTAAGAAATACCTTATGGTGATTTTATCCAATTCATATTTTTTTTAGGCATCCTTAAATGTAAAGTTAAGGATTTAAGGTTTTCATGCTACAAGACACAGAAGAAAAAGAAGCCAAATGCTCTCAAAAAGCTATTTAATTCTGATATTTATTCAATTCAATTACTTATTACATTTATTCAGTACCTCTAAAACAATCTGAATTTGACATAAAAATGGCACCATATGTGAATGTACAAACATTCCCAACAGGACAACAATACTGACACACACACACAGACACACACACACACACACACACACACACGCACACGGTCACACATGAAAAGCCTCTTCATCAGTATCAGGTAGCTCACTAATTGAGCTGTTTAAAAATTTACAGTGACAGACATAAAGGAAGGAGGGTGGGGGAGATGGGTGAAGCAGAGGAGCATGAGATTACAAATACTTGTTGGAGAGGTCACTTTAATATTCACACACACACACACACACACACATACACACATGTTGACTAGAGAGAGAAATTGAAAGCAAGGATGAATAAGAGAGATTAAAAAAACATTGCAGAGACTTCTTTGGCCCCCAGCAGTGCAGTTTACTGGAAGTGCATCAGAGTGAGGACACCCTGAACCTTCCCACAATCCTCTGTTGTTCAGTTCACTCTAATCAAGCGGCCAGAGAACTGCTTCATTAGAACAAACAAGTTTAGGACAGGAGCCAAAAATGTGCTTTGGTGTTTGTCATTGTGTGTGTGTGTGTGTGTGTGTGTGTGTGTGTGTGTGTGTGTGTGTGTGTGTGTGTGTGTGTGTGTGTGTGTGTGTGTGTGTGTGTTCAACACGTGAGCTGCACCAGGAGCCTGCTCTTGTGCAATGTTTTTCAAAAACTGCACTGCTGTTAGTATAAGGCTGGAACTAATTATTATCTTTTCTAAATGACACAAAACACCAACCAAAGAACCACAGAGCAGTTTCATTCAGTTGTCAGCACTTGTTCAGAGACATTAATTATACTTCATGACTACAGTAGGCTGTTTGGGCCACTGTGAAAGAATAATACAGAAATATTTTGAGAATAAGTTTGTCATTTCAAGAGAAAAGTGTCATTATGTTACACACGGTGTAGTGCAATATACCAGTATTGACAATAACCTTGACATCTAAAAAATGAAATATTAATCTTGTTTTTAAATTATTTGTCTCTTTCTGTTCTATCTTTGTGTCCCTCCTCTAACTACCCCCCTACACACAAACACACCTTTTCAAGTGTCATTTTTTGTACGCTTTTGTAGAGTTACTGTTAAAGACTCTCCCTCCACCTCCCTACACACACACTGAGTCTAATTCATCTGCCAAAAAAAGAGACAAAACACACAATAAAGAAGATGAATTTGAGTAATGGCATTATTTTTTCCCCCCAAATTTTCCATAGATGTAGTGCTTATATCATTATCAGGAATTCTATTGGCTACAATAATTATGTAGTGAAAGTCTGATATCATGACAGCCCCAGTTACAAGAATATAGTTGTGATCTTACAAGAACAAAGTTGTTAATATGTGAATACATTTCATTAATATTACAAGACAAATGTTTTAATTTGTTGTTGCAGTAAACCTTGAGAGCAGACTATCAGATTAAGTCTCAGTTGAGGGATGTGGGAACAGGGATAACTAATTATCATACATTTACAGATACTGAAATTAAATTAAACCAGTCACAAGACAAACCCATAAATGCACGTTTTGAAATAGTGGCTGAAGTCAGGTTGGGCGATTGCAATATTTTCATGTTGAACTCTGTGAACGCAGGGTTTATTTCAACCAAACCCAGTTGGTGTTTGATGGAACAGTGTCTGTTGAGTTTAAATGAAGTACGCTGAGTAACCAAGTCAGTTAAGCTTGTCTTAGTTTGTTGAAAGAGAACAACTTGAATTCAGAAGGTTTACGGTTGTTTTTTTCTGTTTTAATAAGGGAAACTGGTGCCACATAGCTGCTGGTTGTTGGGCTGACAGTGACCAAAAAATTCTGACACATCAACCAACCACAGGCTGAAGCAGAGTGGGGACATCATGGCATCAGAAAAGGATTAAAGCCAGGTGAGCTGATACAAATGCAGCATCACAAGCCAACACACAAACATAGCATAGCATAGCTGAGGTATTTTTGCTAACTTAGGTTCAGTTTCAGCCACCTGGGACTAATGACCTCCAGACAACTGAGGGCTTTGGTCAGTAGGCTAAGCCCAGGATGGAGGACCCTGTGTGGGGCAGGCAGAGCAGCCATCTGGCCTCCCTGCTGGAGGTTTCATGGATGAAGCCGTCCATCCACCTCCAGGACCCAGCTGGGTAAAATCACATTGAGCACTTGGAGAGGCAGCCAAGGGACATATGAGTCATGCATTTGTGTACTGCATGCCATAGTTCCAGTAAAGCAAGAGCTCTAAAGCAATTTCTTCATTGAAGGGAATCTCTTAAAGGGATAATTCAAATGATTTTAAGTGGGGTTCTCCATAGTCAGTGATTTACTACAGTAGTCACACACTCCAGTTTGGAGAAGCAGCAAAAATAATGTTGTAGGAAGCTAAGTAATGTACCATTGTGGACAGGGTCAGCAGCAGCAACTTCTGCCCACCTAAAAGTGTTTGATATTTAGAATTTTTTCATCGCCTTATCTCAGCCTTTTCTGATGGGAAAATGCTATTAATTAAGCCAAATATTACTCTGTCAAAAGCTCTTTTGAAGACTCTTTTGATGTAATGAGTAATTTTAAACTTACATAACATGGGAGCTCCTGGATTACTGCTGCCTCTACCTGCTAGTTTATTTGTTATTGTGTAACTTTGGTGAATCTGAACTAATCCTTTAACACTAACTTTACAACTAAATCTGACCGTCTTGCTTAAAGTGATATTCCACCGCTGAATAATAGTCCACTCAATATGTACTCACCACTATGCCGATGTGAGGATGGGTGAAGATCTTCAGGTCACAAAACAATCCTGGAGTTTCAGCGGAAAACAGGGTTGCAGCTAATGGCAGTGACTGGAGACCAAATGTAAATGTAAAAAAAAAGAACACAAAACAAACACAGAATGTCTCCATCCTGCTCATGTGGTGTAATCCAAGTGTCTGTGAGCCGCAACATTAAAATTTAACCACAAAAGACGCCATTTACACCATGTTTTTAGAGGAAATGTCAACTGTAGCATGTAGCAGGTAGCATGTAAACATGGTGTTGATCTCGCGATATTTTCACACATGCAGCCATTAAGAGATATACGAAGTCTCTCGAGATCGACGATTGTTTTATGAACTGAAGATCTTCACCCATCCTCACATCGGTATAGTGGTGAGTACATATTGAGTGGATTATCATGTTGTGGTGGAATATCCTTTTAAGCAGACTCTGTGTTGTTTCCTAGTATTAAAAGTCCATATTAAATGTAGCCAAGGGATGCTTAAGGGGATCATTTTAGTTTCTAAGGCTCTAAAATACCAGGAACTATTAACTCTAAAAGTGGCAACTTCAACCTCAAGAAACACACTGGCTTCATCCCAGTGAGCTCCATCAGCTTTCTCTTTTGTATAGAAGACTCTGGGCCCTACTTTCATGGCAGTTGTTTTTCACATGTGAATCAGTTCCTTCACATTTACAAATGCTGACGTGCTGACTGGTTACAGCTTGAATCTGTTTTGTGTTGTGTAAGAGACAAAACTAGGAGCAGAGAAGAAGAAACGGGGATAAAAACAGTGAGAAAAGGCAGACAGTGAGCGGGGGGGAAGAGTGAGAGACAGGGAGTGCAGAGGGAGCAGCTGCTGCAGACAGTGAGGAAGAGAGAGAGGCTCGCTGTCTGGAGGTAAACAAGACACACACCGGTAATTGAGCAACTGTTGCCATGGCTACATTGATGCTGAACATCCACCCATACCCAACCCTAGACACAAAAACACAACAATAATCAGGTTTAATCCTGTGCCTTGACAGAAGGTGGACACGAGTCAAAACAACTCTGGCAGGAAAGTCTCACTGAAAACAGCTTCACACAAGAAGAGTACAGATCCCCGCCAGGAAAAAGATGGTTAAGCACCTACTGCAATGCAACCACAACTGCTAGATGCAACCAGTGGAGATCTTGCAAAGTTCCACCGACATTAACATGATATCTGCATCCATTGTCCTTAGCTGAAACTAGATTTCAAGCTGAAGTAGCTGTCTATCTAAGGCTGGGCAATATATCAGTATTATACTGTATTGTGATATGAGACCAGATATCATGTTAGCTTTTGGATATTGTTATATCGTGTTATGGCAAGAGTGTTGCCTTTTCCTGGTTTTAAAGGCTGCATTGCCGTAATTATTTATCAGAAACTCTAATTGTGTTAATATTTTGTGAAAGCATCAACAGTCATCCCTACAGTGTTGTTACAGTATTGATATTGAGGTATTTGGTCAAAAATATTGTGATATTTTTTGTCTATATTGCCCAGCGATAATACAACAAACTTTAGCTGTCTCCTCCCGTTGGAGTATACAACACATCTTCAGTCACAACCTACATGATCAATAATTATCGATTGACCAATATGAAACTATCGTGAGAGGTTTTTCAGCTACATTGCCCAGACCTAGGTTGATCGCCTCTAGTGGCCGGTATAACAGCAGAGCAGTGAACAAACAGAATTACTGCCTCACATTTTTTTGTCTCCACCAAACAGCAAACAACAGTCACTTAGAGACTATTTTTACAGAGGAGGACAGAGGACTGATAAGAGAGCTGGACTTTTTGGCTTCTTACCCACTACCTCTAAATAGCCTACAAATGTGAAGAACCTGCACAATGTGCATAACCTTTTAGAGATGCTATAACTGGTTGTTGTTTTTGTTTTGTTTTTTTATAATTCTATACTTTTTAGATGTGTATACTTTTCTGTCCCGGGGGGAGAAGCCATTCATAATCTCATTGTACCTGAGTATAATGACAATAAAGATCTTTCTGATTCTGATTCTGATGTCACAGTGAAGGTGACCTTTGACCTTTTGGATATAAACTGTCATCATCTTATCATTTTATTTTATTAGATATTTGTGTGTAATTTTGTCAGAATTAGCATATGAAATCTTGAGTTATGCCCAAAAATGTGTTTCATGAGGTCATCATGACCTTTGACCACCAAAATAAAACCACTTTATCTTTGAGTCCAAGTGAACATTTGTGTCAAATTTGACAAAATTCCCCCGGGGCTCAAGTTCTTGATATATCATGTTCACAAGAATGGGATGGCCTGAAAACATAATGCCTCTGGCCAAAATCATAAAAAGGGTTTTTCAAGGTTTTCCAAACTTATGAATCACAGACTTCCTTCAGAATACAGTCATGAATGTTCACAAAAATATCTGACTGATCAGCCCAGTGGTATGTGAGATTAGCTCTGGACAAGATGCAGGTCTGTTGATCGTGCCCGCACACAATCACATGATCCCCGTCAGGCATTACGATGATTATTTTTTATCTGTTTTAATCTTTTATCTATTCAGTTTGCGTCACTCTGAACAGGTTTAGTAACGATCAGGACAGTCAGAAACAGAGTGCAGAGACAAATCTGATCCAAATTGGGAGATATCATTTACAGGAAGTTGTCCATTTATTAATTCATATCAGTCCATTTTTTAATAGGACAGAGTATTCTGTATCCTAAACTGTCAAGTGATCTTGCAGCAAAATGACTGCATGTAAAAGAGACCACAGCCATTACATTTATAAAAGCTTTATCTCATTTCTTGTAAGATGATTTGAATATTCTGTTACTAGCTGAGCAAAACACTTTAACATCAGTGAATAATTCAAAAATTCTAGGCTAATCAATGCAAATTAATGCTAATAAACAGACAGAGGAAGCTTTCAGCCGCATACCTGGTGGCTTGAATCTTTTCAGAGGCAATTTAGCTGAGTCTCAATGCTTTTTCTTTCATTTATGCATACACTTATTATTTCAATGGTCAGCACGCTTTGCAGTATTTTGTATTAATTAGTGCATTATTGTGTAATAATCTTATTGGTCAACACATTTTGTGTTATGAATATGGACTGAAGAGCTTAAGATTGTTTGTATATATACTGTATGTACTAGTGTTTGTTTGTCTATATGAACACACTTGTGAGGACTGACACACACACACACACACACACACAAACAGGCAGGATTTTTTAAAGAATGCACTGACTCATAATTGATGACTATGAAGTGCAGTTTTGTTCACCACCAGTTATGAATATCTGTGATTTACTGCCTTTACTTTATGGATTGTGTTTTTTAGTTGTGTTGATTTGTTTAATTATTTGTTTGTTAGTCATCAGAATGTCTCAAAAACAAATGCCAATAAGTTGGTAAAAAAAAGTTAGCTCAGGCCAATTTGTGATATACATCTAGGTTTTTTGTTTTTTTTTAAATTTCTACTGGTAAAGTTATTACAACTTAGGTTTACTTGTGTAGTTCAGGCCATCCATATTACTCATTGCTCAGTAGGGTTGGCTACTTGGATGAATATATCAGCTATCTGCAAATTATTTTACTTTGCTGATTTAATGGTCTGCCTCCAGGAATGAGTGAGAGCCGCTGCTCAGGGACAGACTCTCATTCAGTGAGAGGAAAACAGCATAAAACTAAAATATTGTCACATTTAACTCTGTGAATTAGAGGTTTATTTCAGCCAAACCAGAGTTGATGATTGTTGGAACAGTGGAAAGATGAACCAAGATGGTTTATGTGAGTTCAAATATTTTTTTGTTTTTGTCAAGCTTTAGTGAAGTAGGGCTGCTCCCAACACAGATGACTACTCGTCACATGTTTATATTTAATCATTTAAATATATATTTTGAGGTCACAAAGTGAGCCGCCTGTTAAATGCAAACAGCAAGAAGGGTAACAACTCTGAATGTGTTAGAACAACCAGCAGAGGACTGAACGTGTTATTTCAACACAGTAACCACACAAGTCTTGTTTAAAACGGAAATAAATAACTTCCAACTTCACAAATACTCGTGGACTTATTGACATTATTGATAACATGTGCTTCCAAATGAAGTTGCTAAGTTACAAACTCACTCCTCAACTGCTTCACGCCTCCTGTCCCCGACAGAACCTGCCATGTCTTCACTGTCCCCGGAGTCAGAGTCCGGTTAGTGCCGCTGTAAGGGTGGCTCACCTCAGGTGCTGTTTTCCCTGTCATTGGTCTCAAAGGCTGTATCCCATAGGACTGCGAACGGAGCTGACTTGTTAACGGCAGCTACGGCACAGTTAGCAGCAGTGTGCCTGCAAAAAAGGTCCCCCGAGACTAACTACAAGGTGTAGCTCACAAATGCAATTTGAGGTGTTTTTTTTTTCTTCTTGGCACTGATTTATGGTTAAATCAACTGTTAGGGCAGAGCACTAGAGTGAAGTGTGTCTTACAATGAGTTATTAAAGCTATTCAGCTTATCTAGGTGAAAGAGAGAAATCTAAATACTAAAGATTATCAGCTGTATTTTTCTGTTTAATAAGTAAGACAGGAGCAAGAATATTTCCTTTCTTGAAATTTTGTAAGTTCACTTTGTTTAGTCACTGGACATTGCGAACATGTGCAGCAAAAGTACACAGCATATGTAAGACAGCAGACTTGCCACTCGCACACATCTCCCAGCTGAAATTCAGGGACACACACACACCTGCTCAAATATATTGCCAATCGCAAGTTGCTAGGCTGGCAGTGATAAGTTGGAAAAATCTGACATATCACCCAACCCTATTGCTGAGATCTAGGAACATGGTGATGCCACTAAAAACTGTACCAATGTGGCAACAAACACAAGCATTAGCCACATACATCCAATAACTGTGCATCACAATGCAGATATACATTTCTAAATATTTCCTATAGTTAAAACCACAAGGATAGAAACAAAAAGTACTTTTTTGCAGCACATGCAGGCTGCTTCTTATATAATCTTAAAATAAAAGAAATACTCGCTGTTCCTCTGCTGTGTTTATCTTTAAACATTAAATAAAATTAGTGACAAGTGTCCCAGTGTTGGCACTGGAATCCAGACAGCATAGAAAGTCAGGAAAAGGTCGACACAGACGTGCAAAAAGATTTGGGGGGGGGGGGCTGAGTCCACAGCAGACACAGTGTCAGCAGGATATGGCAGCATGTGTGTGTGTGTGTGGGTGTGTGTGTGTGTGCGCGTGTGTGTGCGCGTGTGTGTGTGTGTGTGTGTCTCCAGAAGGCCTTAAACACTTCTTCCCTGATTGTCAAGTCAAATAAAGGTTGTCGCGCGCCAAGCCTATTGTCCACAAGTGACCCCCACCGCCCAAAAAAACCTGCCTAACCACCAGGCCCTCACTCCCCCCAAACTCACACACACACATGCACACACACACACACAAAGACTTCAATCCCCCAAGTCTTTGTCTCCAGAAACAGGAGGTGTGGTCGTTTTTCTACAGTTAATGAGTTGGCGGGGCCACGAGGGCCAAGCGGAGGCACGGGTCATTCACTCATTTAGCCCTTTAAGCCTCCTTAGCCCACTTCCCCCACATACACACACACACACACACACACACACACACACACACACACACACACACACACACACACACAGTACACAGATATACTACTGCTGGTGAGGAGAATGCACAAATTTTACACACACATGAAAAATATATCTCCACCCTGAAAACAGCACACACAAACACACTCCAACTGAAACTCTTTCTTACACAAACACACATACAAACACGCACGCACACACACACCACACACACACAGCCATATATTCCTGGCGTCTGGTGACACAATAGCTTCTAGTAGCAGCTGGTCAGCAGTAGCCATAGGAGTCACACATACACACACACATACACACTCACACATACACACACACATGCAAACATGCAACATGTACAAGCCCCTGCATGTCTAATGACGTGCCAAGACGACATAAGAACAAGAGAAGACGACTTGACTGGCCATCTGTGGCATGGAGGCCATGTGGAACATCTGCGCCAATCAATAACACACTCACTCTCACACACACACTTACACACGCAGGCATGCATGAGTTAACATATTAACCCATGCAGGCATTTATGTTGACACACAAATCTACTGTACTGCCACTGTTGATACACAATGATGGCAAATCAGACATTTTTAATATCTTAAATATCTCTGCAAACATATGTCTCTTTATTCCCTGTTTAATTTAACATTGTTGAATAAAATATAAAAACTCTTTAGACGCCACATGTTGCTTTAGCTAGTGCTCTGTGTACACACCATCAGCATGTTGACACTCTGTGCCTTGTCACTGTTGCTACACTCTGATTGGACAGCCAATGTTTGGGGATGTGTTTTAGCCAAGTCAGCTGTGCTTGATGAAATACCTGATGAAGCTGGTGGCAGTGCAGCTGGTGACTGAGCCAGAGACTCTCAAGAAAAAAGGGAACTTTTGCTCTCAGTAGAATGACGTGCTAGCATGCTAGCAAGCCAGTGAGGTCAACTTTTGCTGAAAACAAAAGCATACATTTGTTTTAGTTTCTTGTTTGCTGGAATACAGAGCCTTGCAAGTGTCAGGATTGCATTATTTTTATTTGTGCATTTAAATTCAGGCTCATAAAATCATCTAGGTTTACTGTAGGAGGGAGGAAGAGCAGAAGTTACATGCTGTTGCGTTTATCCTGGTCATTTAGGGTAGAAGCAGCCAGAGTTTTAGCGGCAGGCTAACAGCTGTGATTTGGTTTTCAGTTGTCTATAAATACTTCTCAAAGGCATGATGACTGCACGCCAATTTAGGGAGCCAGTTTACGATTGAGGGCTGTACAAGAAAAGACAGAAACATGTTGTATGATTTGTGATTGGTCTCATAATGGTGTTTAATATTAAATCCCTTGATCACCAAATTCATCTTTTGGAGAGAAAACAAATCACTTCACATGTCCCTTGAAGTCTAGCAAGGTAAGAGTTGATCTGTTATTCCCGAAATGTCCTTTTTTTCCTCAACCACAGTGTTTTTATTAGGGCTGTACAATTAATCGCAATATCATCGAAATCACAATATGACCATGTGCAATATCCAAATCGCAGAACCAGAACCAAATTGCAATTTTTTTTGAAAAAGGAAAAATTACCACATCGTGCAGCCCTAGTTTTTATGTGGTGTTTTTTTCAGTTTCACCTCCACATTTAACTGCTGAGTTGTCCACTGAAATACAGCATCGGTGCTGATTACAGAACGTAATTCCTGCAACACTCATCAAGTGCCACTAGCACTGTCTGTCAGTCTGTCAGTCAATCAGTTAGCATGATTACAGAAAAGGCCTGATATAATTGAAACTTGGTGGAAGGGTGTAGCCTGGGCCAAGGACAGAACAACTGAATATTGGAGCCGATCTGAATCACGAGGTAAATACACAAATTGTTTTTCACTTTCATTATCATTGTGAGATGGGACCTTTGGCCTTGCCAGAGGTCTGGACTCTCCTTTGTCCTTTGTCCTTGTCCCCTCAAAATAGTTTTATACAGTTGTGATGCAACAGTGGACACAGTTCACCCAGCACTAGCAAGCTTTGGCTGTGATCAGTAACACACACACACACAGATTTCACTGTGTAGCCTAAAGTGCTACATACACTTCTGTGTCATGTAGCGTCATGTCCTTTGATGTTCATCAACTGACAGACACACTGAACCGTGACATGCAGAGACAGACAACAGACAACACTTCCTAACTTAGTGTAAGCAATACAAAAATGTCAGAGAGCAATATTTTACAAAAATAATAAAAAATATTCCCAGATTTCCTCAATCTAAGCGACTCTGAAAGACTTCCGGCCTTACTTGAAGAGAGGGAAGACTGCTGTAAACTGGCAGCAAAATCTGTTGCAGCCTGCTATGAGCTCCACAACTCTGTGAACCCCCTGTCCAACAAGGCCAATAATTAATGTTGCTTATTAAAGAATAATTCATTTGTTGTAGGTTCATCAAGAGATAATGAACCTACAACAACTCTTATTATTTCATAGCCCGTCTTGTTGTCCATGCTCTTTTTATGCAGTCATGACAATAAAGCCAATGAATTAAACTGAATTGACAGAAGAAGTGGTCCTGGTAGGTCAGTGATATACATGAAACTGCACTGACATGCATCAATAATGCATTATTATGGGTCCCAATGCTTTTCTTAGCAATACTTGTCCTTCTCTGCCTCTGACTGGCTTGCCTATATTGGTTGGTTTGTGTAGGTTTAGGTATGATGAGTGAGACTGGGCAGGGTTAGGGTAAGAATATCAGGGTAAACCAATGAGAGGCAGGTTAGGGCCATGCCAAGAAACGCAGTGGCACCCATAATAACACATCAATGCTGACAAATTGGACAGTGGCGTATCCTGACATGATGTATGGGCTCACATTAAAATAATCGTTGGGCCACAATTTAAATTTCTGATTTTCGCCCTTAGCAATAGTCAAACTATTAATAATGAAAAGAAGCAATGAAGAAAACATGAAATTATTTTATAATACAGTCAATCATGATGAGACTCAAGTTAAATTCTGAACATTTTAACAATAATAGTATGGAATACTGAATATAACAACCAATCATTAGTAAAAAGAATGCATAAAAAATTGTCTTTGAATAAAATGCTAATCACATTTCCTCTGGCAGACTGTTGCATGAGGATTCAGTGTGCTAGAGGCCTGTTTTTATATAAAAGACAGTAAATATAAATAATTTTCATTTCCTCTCATCATCATCGACATAGAAATCAACACATATGGTAGGACTAAACATACAATCAGCAATCACACACTTAAAAACTCGCTGGGGATATCTGTAAGTGTGCTGCTGCTGCTTATGAAGACATCAGTATTTGGTGAAAAGGATTTGGATTACACACACAGACACACACACACACACAAACGCACACAAACGCACACACCTCCCCCACTTCTGGGAAACACCTGCAGCCATGCTTGTTATTCTGGGGAACAGAACACATGTGCCAGAACACAGTTCACACATCCCTTAACCAATTAGACTAGAGACTCACTCACACACATCATACAGACACACACGCACGCACACACACACACACACACACACACACCCACACACACACACACACACACACACACACACCTCCTCTGACACTCTTATCTGCTCTAACAAAACAACATGCATCTAAAGCTTAAGTCTGAAGTCTCAGTCTATTCATTAGGACTTAATTAACAGATTGTAGAGAGGCAGCTGAGAGGGACACAGAGACATTTAAAATGCAACGGGTTTTGGAAAATACTTTTACTGACACTTGAAGTGCAATGTGATGTGATTCACCATTATAATCCTGTAATTAATCCTGAATGATAGTCATTTTAACATTATTCATATGCTCTGTAAATGAATATATCACATGTTCAGTTTTGTAAGCAGTAGTATATTAACATTAGAGAAACTTGGATGTAAACCAGGCTTAAAGTCTCTGGAGACTAATGATGCCTCCAGGCTGCAGTTTTCATCAGGCTAACCATGCTGAAGCGTTCAACAGAATGAACACCATACTGGTGAATTTTCTATTCAAAGTCTTTTGGCAATTTTGGCAATTTTTCGGCAAAAAAAAAAAAAAAAAAAG
>JAJHUR010089479.1:8145-20506 GCA_027495735.1 Lutjanus campechanus
CGTTGTAGGTGATGACCTCAGTTTTCTTGGCGTTTAGCCTAAGGCCAACCTTGGCGCACTCTAGCTCTACCCTGTTTAGTAGTTCTTGTGCTTGTTCCACGTTGTCGGAGAGCAGACTGATGTCATCCGCATAGTCGAGGTCTGTCAGGACCACTGCCGGGTGTCGACTCGACCTCCTTGGTGTCAGCGTGAAGCCAAGTTCCTGCTCTCGCCCACTGATTGCCTTCCTGAGCGCATAATCAAGGACTATGATGAAGAGGAAGGGGGCTAGTGTATCCCCTTGCATAACTCCAGCCAGGATGTCAAACTCCTCGCTGCTGACAAACAGCTGACGATTCATTTATAAGTCGATCAATAAACTTAATCGTTTCAGCTCTAAAATTAACACAATAAAACAAGTGAGGGAAAAATAATATGAACAAAATATTTCTGATAGAAACAACAACAATAATATTAATGTCCACTGAAAACATGTGAGAACAAAATAAACAATAATCTGATTTTCATGAATTTACAAAAGATAAAATATTCAAAAAAAACAAACATTCCTGAGCAGAAAAACTAAAACACTTTAAAAACAAGTCACAATAAATAAATAAACTCTAATAAAATATTAAAAACATGATGAATCTTTCACATTAAAAGTCTGCAGGAAGAAATATTCCCTTTGAGATGCAGGAGAGCTTTTATTTTGACACATCTGTGCAGGAAGTTAAAACAGTGTTATTAGATGACATCACAGTAATATCAGACTGTGACGGTTATTTCACTGGTTAATTATCATTTATTTGTGTTTTATTCTATTAAAGGACTAATCCAACATTGTTGCTGTTGTACATAAATTAATAAAAATATAATAAATGTTTACATCAGGGCTGCTGCTTTTATTTTATTAAAGAAGGAAAACAGAAAATCTGATTTATTATTTAATAAAAAACATTTTTCTCTTTTCTTTGTTGTTTAATATGATAAAAATCAGACTGTGAACTGAGTGAGTTTTATATCAGTAACAGTGAATCATATAAAGTTTTGAGCGTGACGGCGTTCTGTCTCTCGTGTCCCCCCCCCCTCAGTCCTGGAGGTGCACCAGTTCTCGCGGGACGCGGGCGTGGCCGAGGCGTGGCTGCTCGGTCAGGAGCCGTACCTGTCGAGCAGGGAGATGGGTCAGAGCGTGGACGAGGTGGAGAAGCTCATCAAACGCCACGAGGCCTTCGAGAAGTCGGCCGCCACCTGGGAGGAGCGTTTCTCTGCGCTGGAGAGGCTGACTACGGTGAGCGGGGAGGGACAAACACACATCTGCATTTTAGAGACTAAAACTCAAAGATGAACTAAAGAAGAAAAGTAAATGATCTCAGCTAAAGACTTTTTAAAGTTTATTTCAAAAGTCCAAAAGTTTGAGTTTGGATCAAAACTCAGAATTAAAAAAATAAAGTATTTTATTTTATTTTTTACATTTGTACATCAAACTTTATTTAAAAAGTTTATTTTGTCAACTAAACTGCAAAAAAGAAAAAAAAAAAAGTTCTCTAAATCCTGACGGTGTGTGTGTGTGTGTGTGTGTGTCTGTCTGTGTGTGTGTGTCTGTGTGTGTGTGTGTGTGTGTGTGTTGCAGCTGGAGCTGTTGGAGGTGAGGAGGCAGCAGGAGGAAGAGGAGAGGATGAGGAAGCCACCGTCTCCGGAGCCGCCCGCCGTTGTCCAGCAGGAGGAGACGCAGCAGCAGAGGTAAAAAAAAATCCTACAACAACAGCAGCACCTGGTGGACATCAGAGGAACTGCAGCTCTGACTCTGTCTCTCTGTCTCTCTCTCTGTCTGTCTGTCTGTCTCTCGAACCTGTCTGTCTCTCTGTCTCTCTCTCTGTCTGTCTGTCTGTCTCTCTGCCTGTCTGTCTCTCTGTCTCTCTCTCTGTCTGTCTCTCTCTCTCTCTCTCTGTCTGTCTCTCTGCTGTCTGTCTCTCTGTTTCTCTCTCTCTCTGTCTCTCTGCCTGTCTGTCTCTCTGTCTCTCTCTCTCTCTGCCTGTCTCTCTCTCTGTCTGTCTCTCTGACCGTCTGTCTGTCTCTCTGTCTCTCTGTCTCTCTCTCTGTCTGTCTCTCTGTCTCTCTGTCTCTCTCTCTGTCTGTCTCTCTGTCTCTCTCTCTATCTGTCTCTCTGCCTGTCTGTCTCTCTGTCTCTCTCTCTGTCTGTCTCTCTGTCTCTCTGACCGTCTGTCTGTCTCTCTGTCTCTCTTTCTGTCTGTCTCTCTGTCTCTCTGACCGTCTGTCTGTCTCTCTGTCTCTCTCTCTGTCTGTCTCTCTGTCTCTCTGACCGTCTGTCTGTCTCTCTGTCTCTGCAGTGGAGTCATCACACAGAACGGACTCCCCTCAGACCAGGACTCTCCTCGGGTCAGTGCTCACAGTTTTCCCTCGTTTATACTCATTTTATGTTTCATGGGAACTTTAAATAAATAATAAAGTTAAACAATAAAACCTGTCCTCAGGACGTGTTTCCGTCTAACATTCTGTGACATCTGACCCCGTTCAGGACGGCGTGGACGGAGGAGACCTGGTGAACGGCGTGGCGGAGCGGAGCTCCAAGGAGCCGAGCCCCAGCGGCTCGCCGACGCCCGGCAGGAAGAGTAAGACGAGCCAGTCGTCCACGCTGCCCTCCAAGAACCAGGACTTGTCCTCGTCCTCCCAGCTGGAGGGACTCCTGCACCGCAAACATGAATGGGAGGGACACAACAAGAAGGCGTCCAACAGGTACGGTCAAAGATCCTCTGCTGCAGGTGAGCTCTCACTCCTCTGCTCGCCGCTCATCACGTGACCCCGCTGCTCTGTGATTGGCAGGTCGTGGCACAACGTGTACTGTGTCATCAACAACCACGAGATGGGTTTCTACAAAGACAGCAAGGCGGCGGCTCAGGGCGTCCCGTACCACAACGAGTTACCCATCAGCCTGAGGGAGGCGACGTGTGACGTGGCTTCAGACTACAAGAAGAAGAAACACGTCTTCAAACTCCGGTGAGAAAGACGTCGCTGTGATTCCAAATCCGGTCGGCTGCTTAAAAGTCCAGCGTGTCAGAAGTGTGATCAGAGGTGTCCTCTGTCCTTACTGCAGTACGAGTTCATGTTGTCACGTTTTTATACGTCGTTTTTGTCTCCTTACGTTTTTATCTTGAGCTGCTGTATTTATGTTGAGTTGTAATTTCTATTGCGCAATGAGGTGTTGTGTCAAATCAAAGACCGAACTAAACTAAACGTTGTTTTCATCTTGTTACAGGTTTTTACGTTGTTTTTGTCTTGTTATGGTTTTTTACGTTGTTTTGGTCTTGTTACAGGTTTTTACGTTGTTTTGGTCTTGTTACGGGTTTTTACGTTGTTTTCGTCTTGTTACAGGATTTTACGTTGTTTTCGTCTTGTTATGGGTTTTTACGTTGTTTTTGTCTTGTTATGGTTTTTACGTTGTTTTGGTCTTGTTACAGGTTTTTACGTTGTTTTGGTCTTGTTACGGGTTTTTACGTTGTTTTTGTCTTGTTACGGGTTTTTACGTTGTTTTGGTCTTGTTGCGGGTTTTTACATTGTTTTGGTCTTGTTATGGTTTTTACGTTGTTTTCGTCTTGTTACGAGTTTTACGCTGTTTTCGTCTTGTTGTGGTTTTTACGTTGTTTTCGTCTTGTCGTGGTTTTTACGTTGTTTTCGTCTTATGATTTTTACGTTGTTTTCGTCTTGTTGCGGGTTTTTACGTTGTTTTGGTCTTGTTACAGGTTTTTACGTTGTTTTGGTCTTGTTACAGGTTTTTACGTTGTTTTCGTCTTGTTATGGGTTTTTACGTTGTTTTCGTCTTGTTGTGGGTTTTTATGTTGTTTTCATCTTGTTACAGGTTTTTACGTTGTTTTCGTCTTGTTATGGTTTTTACATTGTTTTCGTCTTGTGGGTTTTTATGTTGTTTTCGTCTTGTTACGGGTTTTACGCTGTTTTCGTCTTGTTATGGGTTTTTATGTTGTTTTCGTCTTGTTACGGGTTTTACGCTGTTTTCGTCTTGTTACGGGTTTTACGCTGTTTTCGTCTTGTTATGGTTTTTACGTTGTTTTCGTCTTGTTATGGTTTTTACGTTGTTTTCGTCTTGTTACGGGTTTTACGCTGTTTTCGTCTTGTTATGGTTTTTACATTGTTTTCGTCTTGTTACGGGTTTTACGCTGTTTTCGTCTTGTTATGGTTTTTACGTTGTTTTCATCTTGTTACGGGTTTTTACGTTGTTTTGGTCTTGTTACAGGTTTTTACGTTGTTTTCGTTTTGTTATGGTTTTTACGCTGTTTTCGTCTTGTTATGGGTTTTTACGTTGTTTTCGTCTTGTTATGGTTTTTACGCTGTTTTCGTCTTGTTATGGTTTTTACGTTGTTTTCGTCTTGTTACGGGTTTTTACGTTGTTTTGGTCTTGTTACAGGTTTTTACGTTGTTTTCTTCTTGCATTTAAACTAAAGTAAGGAGCCTGTTTTGAAACTGTCAGGAGGAGAAAGTTCAGATATTTGTGTTCAGACGCAGGGAGGAAAAGTAAAAAGTTGTTAGAAAAATAAAAACTCAAGTAAAGTGCAGATACCTTGAAACTCTACTGAAGTACAGTAACTAAGTATTTGTACTTAGTTACCTTCCTCCTCCATGTGTATGTTCTCATTAGTGTGTAATCACCACTGGTCCTTTTTTTAACATAATGAAAGCTCGTGATTGGCTGATTGTGACCTCGTCTGTTTCAGACTCACTGATGGAAACGAGTATCTGTTTCAAGCCAAAGATGAAGTAAGTTTGATCTTTTTCTGTGAAACTATCTGAAGGAAAGTCAGAATTTTCTGAAACCTGAATATTTTTATCATTTATACCTGGCTTCCATTTTTGAAGTGACTAGAATGTGATGATATTCATTAATCAATTAATTGAGAAAATAATCAATAGATGAATAGACAATGAAAATAATCTTTAGTTGCAGCCGTAGCACAGTGTTTCCACATTCTCTGATCTCTGTCGCCCCCTGCAGGAGGAGATGAGCACCTGGATCCAGGCCATCCTGAACGCCAACTGCTCCGACGTGCAGAGCAGCAACCCCGGCACGCCGGCGTCTGGGCGCGCTCAGACGCTGCCGGCCGCCGTCACGCTCACCACCGAGTCGAGTCCCGGCAAGAGAGAGAAGGACAAAGAGAAGGAGAAGGAGAAACGCTTCAGTCTGTTCAGCAAGAAGAAACAGTAGAAAGTCAAACAGACTTTGGTGAAACTGACTCGGTGCGTCCTGACACGCGCTCTGACGCAGGACACGTCCCATTTAGCTTCTTCAAACTGTATAATTTCTCATGAATATAAAGAACTGGAACCTGCTTCAGAGCGCGGGTCAGATCGGAGCTGCTTTCAGCTTCATGAAGGTTTTTATCAGAGAATCTGATTCTGCACACGACTGCGGCGTTTTTACCAAACCTCACCGTCGCCTCGCTCTGATGAGACCTTCGTAAAGTTTAACTCAGATGTCAGAACGCTGACTTTACCGGCCGTTAACCTCCGACACTTCCTGTTCCTGCAAACCAGACGTCAGTGATAAAAACATTCCAGTCGTCCACACGGTGAAAACAGACTTCTGTGAGGCTCTTAATGCACACGTACCTGTTTTTAGAGGATTAACTTTCAAAATTAATGAAACGAGTGAACCTGGTGCTGACATCACTGCTGATGTCACTACTGAGCAGCCAATGATGGAGGTTGGCGGCTGAGAAAGCTCAGGCGAGGAGCAGAAAACTGATCACGTTTCACCAAAGTGTGTGCTGGTTTTGTGTTTTTCTCAGTGCAGTTTTGTTCTTTTCTTTCTTTGTTTTATTTTTTCCTTCCTGTGGTCGTCTGGTCAGGCGGCGAGGCGGCAGCGGTTTGGTTTGTGATGTCACAGCGTAAAAACCCGCTCTCACTCCGTCGATACGTCGACGATGAGCCGCTGTCCAAACCGCCGCCTGTCTCGCTCGTTCTCGGACCACACAGTGTTTAATTTGTATTTTCTTAAATTTTTGTTATTTTTCTACATTTGGGTTTGTTTAATTTTTGAAGCAGGTCTGAGTTGTTTCCTCAGTTTTGTGAGGGCGTCTCCAGAGACAGCCTACATTCTTCCTCTGCCGTTGAGAAATTGGACCAACAGTGCATTTTGTTTGATTATTACTTTAACTTTTTTTGTCCTCTGCCGCTCTGCCAACATTTTCTTTTTGTCTTAGAAACAGCCAATCACCTTGGAGGAGGTGTATGATGTAGAAATGTCCACTTGCATGCCTGAAACTCTCACCTGAAACTAAACATCTCTTTGTTTTTTTAATCTTTTTCTTTATTTCTTTGGTTCTTCGGGATCCTTCCAGTACAGATACTGAAGCTGTATAATAAACACGTTGTTCATGTGACCTGGTAGACGTGCGTACATGATGTGACCTGGTAGACGTGCGTACGTGATGTACTGCAGACCGCAGGTGAGCTCCAGCTGTGGACAGGTGAAGGTTGCTTGCTTCTCGTTGCTGCACCGCGCTGCCGCGTTCAGATTTTCTGCTCTTTGATACTCGTGTTGCTCTGCGTCACTGTATATCTATCGTACTGAACATGTATGGAAGTTAACGCCATCTTACTGCACAATCAGAACTACATCTATAGGAATGAAGAAGAAGAAGAGGCCGAATATTTAAACAGAAGTTAGACCATAAAGGCTTTTCTCATGTATGAAACTGCACCTGTAGACTTTAAAGCTCTCTCTCTCTCTCCCTCTCTCTGTCAAATATGTGCGATGTCATTAAAGCTTTTAAACTTTACACTTCCTGTTTGTCTCGTTTTGTCCCAAACCTGCAGATATTAAAGGGATAGTTCAGGTTTTTTTAGGTGTGGCTGTATGAGGTACTTCCAGCACAAAGTCGTACGTAGTTGTGACGTCATTTTTGCGACATGGTGACGTGGTAACAACCTAACAAGTCGTCACCAGCGCACTTGTTCTAAAAGTTGCTGTAATGTGGTTCCAAAGTTTCCACCACGTCTTTGTTTTGTCACTTTCGTCCTGTTACGTTGTTTTCTTCTTGTTGCGTCTTTTTCGTCTCATTTCATTTTGCTGGATATTTACTGATGGACTTACTGATGCAAAATAACAATAATCAATAATTCACCTCAGAGTCATTAAAACTAAAGTAACACGTCTGTTTATAAAATGTGAGGAGGAGAAAGTTCAGATATTGGGATCAGATGTGGAAAAATAAAAACTCAAGTACAGATACCTGAAAACGCTACTGAAGTACAGTAACCAAGTATTTGTACTTAGTTACTTCTCATTTATGGTCATATGAAGTACAGGAAGTGTCATGCAGAGGACACCTGTTAGGTTTCAGTGTTTCAACAACGTAGCAGCAACGTAAGTAATCGTAACGTAGCTGTAATGTTTCAGTTGTTACGTCACAAATGATATGTTGTGTACGTGTACGCTACATTTAGGAGATTTTCACCACTTTACCTTCCTGTCTGACAGACTCTTGATGGGGAAACCACCAAATTATCACTTTGTTCAAACCAACCAAACTCCATTGACAAAATCAGTCATTTTATCTCAGTGAACTCAGGAGTTGTTGGTCTGCTGCCTCCATCTGTTAGTGTTTGTGTTGTTGTGTGACTTCAGTGTTTTAAAGGTTCGTTCAGACTCACTGACCTCAGACAACAACACAAACACACTAACAGATGGAGCAGACCAACAACTCCTGAGTTCTGGGAGCTAAAATGATTGATTTTGTAAATGAAGTTTGGTTGGTGTGTAGAGAGATATTTGTCTTGTCTAACGGTGGTTTCCTGTCAGAAAGGTAAAGAGGTGGTGTGTCGACCTCCGTCTACCGCAGGTTACACACTGACTATCTCATATAACCTCACTTCAAATAATACAAACTGTCCCTTTAAATTTGCAATCAGAGAAAGTTAGCAGATATTCATGTTGGAGAAACTGGAACCAAAGAATTTATGATAATTTTGCAAATAAAATACCAAAATTATTGCAGGGAGTTAATTATGTTGAACAGACGGTCAGAAAGTAAACATATTTTTCTTCTCTGGTTCCTCTGAATCACGTCTGTGATTCATCTCGTCTCCGGTCGGCTGCTCATCGTCCCGTGCCTGCTGTCACAGGACGGCGATGACGTAGAAACCTGCTGTGGTCTGATGCTGAATATGACTCAGCTGCCGCTGGAGACGCTGTGATGAACTTGAATCTCATCTTTTCACAACCATGAACACAGACGTGTTGACAGACACCACAGGAGGCCAACAGAGGGAAGAGGACACGGACCTCAGCAGGAAATCTGATATCGACCGCCATCAAACCAGAGACGCATCTTTGATTAAACTCAACAGAAGAAGAAGATGTTGTTTTCTCCCAGATGTCCTCCAGCTGCTCAGGCTCTCTGTGATTTACCTGACGGACTGAGAGCTTTAGCTTTGCTAAAGTGGCTCACTGCTAATTGCTGCTAACTGTAACCACTAGCTGCTGTTAGCTAGTTAGCTCAAGTAATATTAGCTGACCTGTTAGCTGAGCCTGGTGGTGTTGCCTGCTCACCTGTCGCCGCCTCCAAAGCTCCTGTGTTAGCAACACTGTGAGCTGAGTCTGCTAATACAACTACTAAAGTTAGCTGCACAGCTAACGGTTAGCTACTTTAGCAACAAGTATGTCTCTATTAGAGTTGCAACGACAAAATAAATTAATCGGCAACTATTTTTATAATCAATTAATCAGCATTTTTTAAGAAAAAAAAGTCAAAATTCTCTGATTTGAGCTTCTCTGTTTTTTGAGGACGTCATCTTGGACTTTGGGAAACAATGATTGATATTTTCACTTTTCTGACATTTTATGGACCAAACAACAACTAATTAATTAATCAAGAAAATAATCGACAGATTAATCAACAATGAAAATAATCATTAGCAGTCCTACTCTCCGTCAGGAAACTGTAAACTCCTTAGCTAACAGCTAGCTCTGTAGCTAACGTAGCCTATTAGCTGGCTGCCCAGACTGGCAGTTCATAGTGTTGCTAACACGTCTTTCTAAAAAACCCCAAACACTGAAATGACATCAGAGTGTTTGATTCATGAGTGTCTGCTTCCTGACGCTGTGAGACGTTTAATTCGTCCTCAGTTCTTCATAAACAGATGTTTATTTATTCAAGAGGGGAGAACGAGGGACGTGGAGGGCCGAGCAGGCAACAGAACCAAGCTAAGCTAAGAGAACTGCTAACATTAGCTGGACGGCTAAATGAGCCAATAAGTTAACAGCAGTGTTCACAGTTCAAAAATCAAACCAGAATCAGTGGATAAATTAAGTTTTATATATTTTTTTGTACATTGAGGCCCCTGGAAACATTTCTCTGTAAGACGTCGACTCCGTCACATTTTCCATCTGACAGACTCGACGTCTCGCCGATCGACGTATTTAATAAAACATTTAATCAGCAGGAGCTTTAATAGACAAGAGTTTGATCTTTAAAACTGATTTTCCAGCATCATTGAAGACTAAAACTCAAACCCTCAAAATAAAGTTTTGTCTCAAATCTCCTGAATGAGTGACATCCTGTGTGAGCCAATAGGAAGACAGGAGGGAGACAGGTGTGTGACTTCATCAGGCAGGTTCATTACATGCTCTCATCAGGTGACAAGCTGTGAAGATTAGCTTGTAGCATCTGTCGCAGTAATAATAATGTTATTAACGGATATCAAACAAAAATATGATGTAACAAAATGACGCGCTCACATGACGTCAGAGTAGAAGCTTCTTGAGTCTTCTGGTTTGGGATCACAGTGGTGCCTCTCTGTCAGAGAAGATCTCTGCGGCAGGTGGACTCAAGATGAATCTCCAGCTGGGTTAAAACACTTCGACTCCCGTGATGCACCGCGGCCTCCTGAGCGCATCTCTGTTCAAAGCGCACCTGACCTGACGCTCTGACAGAGGCAGGAAGCTCGCGGAGGTTAGCAAGGGTGAAACCGGAATCTGGACTTCGGACTTCAAAATAAAATCCATCTGTTCGTCATTTGGAAAGTAAAACATTTTAAATAGCAAAAATAAAAGATACACTTTAAAACACTTGATTTTTACCGCTACATATACTCCTGTTGTAAAAGTAAAATAAGTAAAAATTTCACACTTTTTTTGTTTCTGACACTTTTCACTGGCAGAAAAAAAGCAAAGAAAAAAAGAACGCACTGCTGGTAATTTATTTTGAAAGTCATAACCGGAAGTGCTGGTGTTGATTCTTTCCGTCTTGACGGTGTCGGTGATCCCTGGGATTCCCGTTAATATCCCGACTTTTCTTCATCATTTTTCTGTATTTTGCGGACCGGGAGCTGCTGCGGCTGTCAGCCGGGGTTCGGCGTGTGTGTGGCGGCCTGCAGCAGCAGGAGCAGTCGGTGTCGGGCGGTGTGGATCCTGGTTCTCTGTGCGGACTGACGGTGATAAATCGGTGCTTTAATCTCCGGATTTCAGCTGGAAACAGCGAACAGACGGCGGCGGGATTTTCTCCGTTTCAGCCTTCAGACGCTCCGTTTGTGGAATTACCGTCAATTTACACCGACTGACGGTTCTTTAATAACGGAGCCACAGTGAGAACTCATTTAACGTTCTGACACACAGGAACATGTTCTCTGAACACGTTCTACATTTATTCTTCATCAGCGAACACTGAACCCTTCTGATGATGTCAGGATGTCCCGAATCTTCTGTAACCTTCAGACTAAATTCAGGCAATGTTCCGGTTTGGGTCATTAGTTAGAAAAACGTTACCAGAAGGTTTTTACAGAACGTTTCTGATATAAAAGATGTGTCCGTGAGGCTCCTGTAACCTCTGTTAGAACTGTTCTAATCCCGTTTAAAGAACATCTGTTAGAACGGTTCTAATCCCGTTTAAAGAACCTCTGTTAGAACTGTTCTAGTCCCGTTTAAAGAACCTCTGTTAGAACTGTTCTAATCCCGTTTAAAGAACCTCTGTTAGAACTGTTCTAGTCCCGTTTAAAGAACGGCTGAGAGCACCTTTCTAGTCACATTTAAAGAACCTCTGTTAGAACTGTTCTAGTCCCGTTCTAGTCCCGTTTAAAGAACGGCTGAGAGCACCTTTCTAATCCCGTTTAAAGAACCTCTGTTAGAACTGTTCTAATCCCGTTTAAAGAACCTCTGTTAGAACTGTTCTAGTCCTGTTTAAAGAACCTCTGTTAGAACTGTTCTGGTCCCGTTTAAAGAACCGCTGTTAGAACGGTTCTAATCCCGTTTAAAGAACCGCTGTTAGAACGGTTCTGGTCCCGTTTAAAGAACCGCTGTTAGAACGGTTCTAATCCCGTTTAAAGAACCGCTGTTAGAACGGTTCTAATCCCGTTTAAAGAACCTCTTTTAGAACGGTTCTAGTCCCGTTTAAAGAACCTCTGTTAGAACTGTTCTAGTCCCGTTTAAAGAACGGCTGAGAGCACCTTTCTAGTCACATTTAAAGAACCTCTGTTAGTACTGTTCTAGTCCCGTTAAAAACAACAACACATTGTTAGCACAGTTCTAGATTTTAAAGAACATTTTGTTAATATAACGTGTGCAAATTAAACTGCACATTAGTTTTATTTCATAACCTTATTTTAAAAAAATCTGATCACCTGCAGGACTTATTAATTTTATTTTATTTTATTTGTAGATGATAAACATTTCCCCAAAAAATGTTCATAAATGTCCATTTGTAACCAAACAGCAACAATCTCATAACTTAACAAAAGATCTACAGTTACTTTACTAAATCTGTTTTTATTTATTCACAACAGAAATCTGATGAGCCTGTTTTTGATAGAACGTCTTCGTTTTGTTGTTTGTTGTTTTGTTGTTTGTTGTTTTGAGATGAAAACAACATCACAGTCCGATGACCTCAGTTTATCATGAACTCGTTTCTACGACAAAATCAAAAAGTAGCTTGTATTTTTTGTAAAAGTGCGACAGCTGTAAGTTTGGAAGGTTATTGACTGAAATATATTAATTAAGGAGATAAGAAGATTTATTTCGTCCTGTCATCTGGAAACAACCTGCGTCCTCTTTAACAGTTACAGTTTTGTGTTCATGTAGCGCTGATATTTATATTTATATTTATATTTATATAACATGTTCAGTTTATCATGTCAGCTGTGAAAAACAAAACTTGAAGGTGTTTGTTTCGTCGATGACTTCCTGTCGTGTCCCGCTGAGATTGTGCGACTTGGCTAACATCAGTTAGCTGCAGGTTGGAATTATGGGAGGTGTAGTTGGATGTTGCACTGTTAAAGGGACTACAGTAATGGACTACAACTCCCATCAGGACTAGCAGCAGGAGTGGATGGACACTGACGGTTCTTGTATCGGTTC
>JAJHUR010089481.1:0-19510 GCA_027495735.1 Lutjanus campechanus
TTGTATTGACACATTTGTACGTTGTACCTTGTTCTCTTTGACTGCATGAATCATTAGAAAGAAAGCACCAGACCTTTTTTTTTTTTGTATCGCAAATATGATGTTCTCACCACTTTGTAAAGATTTATATAAATTACTTTTTGGGGGGCAGAACAAATGTTATCAAAATCCATGTGGGTGGGATTGTAGGCACCATGGGGTATTATAAAATCCAGTGATCATGATGTATTGTTTTCTTTCACATAACTGCAGTGCTCAAACAAACTGATTGTATAGATCTACATTGAGCCTTCTAACAGACTGTACTGATGGGATGTGTAAACTGCCTGAAGATCACATAATGAATAAAGTGGTGTTTTTTTCCCCCAAGAATGAAGAAAGTAGTTTTTCTTTTCTTCATTACAAAGCTGATGGAGAAAATGTGAAACTAATATGAGTGTATAACTGAGGCAGTTTACCCCTGAAACACCACAAACTACAGTGTTCATGTTTAGATCAGAAGAACCTCTGTGAGAGGAACATTTCCCTGCTAAAACAAGCTTGGTCATAGAGTTGTTTTTTTTTTTTTTGTTGTTGTTTTTACCACTTGTTGCTTTTTACAACCAAAAATTTGTATGTGTACTTAGTCAATAAACACAGAATTAAACAAGCAGTAAATAAATAAACAAATAACTAACTCAGCTTTATTTTTTAACAGCAAATCAAAAATGTGCAGCCAATATCAGGTTGGGTCATAAAATCATTAAATTAATTATTCTTTACATTTTATTACAGGTATTTCTATATCGTTTAAATCAGAATTCAACAAGTCAGAGACATTTTAACTTGTAGCCTCAAATCTCATTTCCCCACATACAACTCAAGAGCTGAGGTGAATACTATTTGTCAACTGGAAACTGTTCTCTACCATCTTTCCCATGTGACCTGAATACAGCATCAGTGTTGGAGGCTGTGAATCCTGTGAACAAACTCACATAGTGTGATGTTACATTATATTTAAATCTGTCTTTGCCGATGTTGTTTGAAGGTGCCAAAGACTCTGTGAAGTTGTTACGTGTCCTGCTGCATCAACATCGCAGCATTGAAATGTGAGAACTAATGCACGACACAAGAGGGCGCTGTCATCCTGCTAACCAGGGTTGTAGTGGAGGTTAAAGCACACAGTTTGTCTGCATGTTTTAGACTTTCAGACATTGTAACTGTGTCATCATGGTCAATGGTATCAGACCTCTGTAAATCAAAGTGGACAATCCTTTAAAGTAAAAAACAAAACAAAAAAAACAAGCAGACAGTATTATTTTTTCTGGTGTTGCTTAAGCTTATAACACTAATTTGGGCATTTTTATTAAATTTACATGAACTTGTTCAAGTTGCTTGTGTGGACAGCTGTAGAGGTCCATGACAAAACCTCTGACATGAGGGGCAAAATGAGTGTGTGATGGTCCTGTGTGGCTGGTGTTGAGCCCGTTGTCAGCACGTGAACTTTCCTATTTCAACACAATATAGCTTCTTTTATTGACCTCAGTTGTCAACAAGAGTTAAACGTGTTTTAAAAAGAATTGAAATTGAACAATCCACCATCTCCCCATTTTTCTCTGTATATATGATGCTGCAATGAACCCCTTCGTCTGCCACTGGCTCACTTTAACTCTGCAGGCGTAGCTGAGCAAATGAATTATTTAATTTCATTTTGGTGAATATTCCCCAAATGTAACTGTGTAATATTCTTTTATATACATTTATAGAGAGCTGTTTTGGTTATTATCAGTTTTCAGTTTACATAAATATGCCTCCATATGTATTATATTTCATGAAACACACTAGATTACAGACAGAAGTTCTTGTAAAACAGCACGAAAGTGTGATGCTACATGATTCTTCTTACTATTTTTTATTTCCTTGGACTTTCATGCCTTTAATTGTTAGGACCCCTGATATGAGGACAGAAAAGAAAGTGGGGATGGCATGGAGCAAACGGCCGCATGCAAGAATCGAACCTGCGGCCGCTGCAGAGGACCCCAAAGCCTCAGCAACATGGGCTGCACACCCCACCAGCTGAGCTCCATGGGCACCCCACAGTACATGTTTATTAATGTGTTTCAAAGACTAGTCATTGTTTTTGGTCAGTTAGACTGTCCTCACTAATATTTAAAGGAAGAGTTCACCCCAAAATCAAAAATAGTTTTGCTGTGCTGTTGCAGAGTTTTGGCTGTAGAGGTGTCTGCTGTCTCTCCAGTATAATGGGACTAAATGTTAGGAAATAGTCATCATGTAAAATATTGATGGCTCTGTGTGATCTACATAAGCAAACAATACCACCAGCTAGAAGATCAGCTTATATAGATCCTCTTGATACCTGCCACCAGGTCAGATTCTCCTTGAGATCTGATGGAACAAGCCTGGTTTTACATTTTGCCCCCCAAAGTTACTGTGAGTTGTACGGTAGCCAGCTAAAATGAAGAAACTATTTCTTTAAGATTGTTTTGTCCAACTACCACTTCCATAATCAACACCAAAACCACCACTACTCATACTCCACAGGCATACTTTAGAAAATTGCAGCTTTTGCGCCCCCAAGTGGTCAAATGGAAAAGATAATGTGGCAGACAATGATTGCTTAATCAGTCTAAAAGTCTTGAAAATGCAGATCTGTCATGCTGCTGCTCTTATTTCTCCACACTGTGATGAAACTGAGTGTTTTAGTCTCAGACCTGCAGCTCAAAGTCCAAACACGGAGCGTTTGTGTCAGTAATGGGAAAGTAATGATGATGGGACAGCTGCCTCTGCCAGGAGGCGAGGATGATGATGATGATGAGGATGATGATGATAATGATGATTTTAGTGAAATGACCTGGAGTGATGAAAATACAGATGAGGCACAACTGAGAGAAGTCAAAGGACAGTTTTGAGAGTGTTATGTTGGTGTTGTTGGTGTGCCTGGGATCAACTTCAGCTAAAGCTTGTGATGAGAGTAGATGGTGGAACCAGAAAAAAAGACTGATGTAAAAAGTTACTTCTAACATGTTTATCCTCTTTAGGCTGGAATAGGAGTCACAGGAAGCAACTGGAACTATGGGAAATGTGGTTCTCTGAATTTGTTTGAAAATTTTCACTTTGCATCAAAAAAGTTTTGAGAATTATAAGTCAAATTTAAGTAAAATGCTCTCCATAGCGCCCATAATTCGATATTGATTGGGGCTATGAATGGGCTTTGCAGGAAGAAAGGATGGTGGGAAGGGAGGATTGGTTGAGAGGTTTTCTATCGTACAGTGGTGGTCAGAGCTTCAGTGACCACTGGTCGTTGGGGTCATAGTTTTGCACGAATCCACACACGGAGAGAAACACATTTTTGTGCCACTTTATATAAGATGAAATTATTCAATTATCACCCCCATGATTGACATGTTTCACAATTTTGAAAATGCTTCACATGACACCTTTGATTAGTGGCCGTAATTTGTTCTCATGAGTTTTGAAGCTCTTCAAAACATATCAATATCAATATCAAATCGATATTCCACCCAAGAATGATAGTCCACTCAATATGAACTCCCCCCTATGCCAATGTGAAGATGGGTGAAGGTCTTCAGTTCACAAAACATGTGACCATGTTTTTAGCCGAAATGTCAACTGTAGCCTCCCAGGTAGCATGTAAACATGGCATCGATACATCGACGCCATATTTACATGCTACCTGCTACATGCTAGAGTTGACATTTCGGCTAAAAACATGGTGTAAATGGTGACTTTTGTGGTTAAATTTTAATGTCGAGGCTCACGGACACTTAGATTACACCACACAAGCAGGATGGAGACATTTTGTGTTTGTTTTGTGTTCTGTTTTTTTTTACATTTTGTCCGTGGTCACCATTGACTGCCATTAGCTGCAACTCTGTTTTCTGCTGAAACTCCAAGATTGTTTTGTGAACTGAAGACCTTCACCCATCCTCAAATCGGCATAGGGGTGAGTACATATTGAGTGGACTATCATCGCTTTAATTTGTTTAAAAAAGGAGACATTTAAATTGCTTTCTGTGCATAAATATATATATATACATATACAGAACTGAATACCCATATGGTTCTCAGCATGTGAATTTAAGGTATGCATTTACTCTTTTTTTGTTCAATATTTTTGCTTTTAATATTATCATTTAAATATGACAATATTTTAAGGAATATGTGCTTTATCTGCATAAATAGATAGATAGATAGATAGATAGATAGATAGATAGATAGATGTCATATGGCGCCCTCTGATGGTTATTCTTTTAGTTTGATAAAAATCAGCAGCAGTTTAATTTTTTTCCCCTCAAAACTGAAAATCTACAACTACACCTGAAATCGATGAAAATGAAATACCTGATTTGTGCGTGTTAAATTACTGATGTTTTCATTCCGTCCAAAGTCACCTACAGTAAATTCTACCTGCGAGGTGCATCAAGTCCGCCGGAGTTAACAGAGGGTATACAGGAAACTGGATGACCTCACCTTCAAAATAAAAGCATGATAGCGGTACAGTGAGGGAAAAGGGAAGTATTGGTGTCTGTAAAGCTACCAAAGTTGTATCAAAAGTACTGAGCTTTAATTGTGGTATCTCTGCAAAACACAAACCAAATTTGTTCTTTAAACAGTTCGGTCTTTTAGTCTGTTTCATCATAGTCATAAGCTGTGTTTAAATCTCTTGTCCCGTCCTGCTTGTTCTTTATAAATGACTTTATAACTATTGAATGATATTTGCTTTTGTGTGTAATCAATACTCATTCAATCAGTTTTCTGTTTATTATTAAGCTCTACTTCCTAATGAAATATGGATAAGATAGGAAAATATGAAAAACACACTAGAAAATACATTCATCAACTGTCTCAGAAGTTAAGTGTAACATTTAAAAACAGTTTCTGTAAACCAATGAATTAGATAAAAATGAAAATGAATAAAAAATGAATTAATAAAATAGATAAACAATATAGCTCATAAATAGGCTGTGTAAACCATATTAATTACATAAACTGGCTTAGATACAGTGAAACTTTGCAGTATTGTAGGCCAGCATTAATAAGACAAGGACAGAAAAGTCTTTGAAGAATGACAGCGACTTCCAAACAACATATATTTTAAAAAAAACAAACAAACGTGGGATTAGATACTGTACATATTAATTGCAGGGGTTCTCTAATGGTGGTCCAGGGACCCACAAGAGTCTGTGGCACTCCACTGAGGGATCAATGAAAAGTTTTGAGATTGTTTTGAAAAACAATGTTTGTTTGTTTGTTAATTATTCAATTAATTCAACAAAAAATGTAATATTTAAAACCAAAATAGTTCATGAATAACAGTATGCATCACCAACAAATCACCCATTCATGACGGGAAACGGCTCTCTCTGTCATGGTCAAGTAACAGACTATAAGCTTATTCTCATGCTTTTTGTAATGTTTTTATTTCTAGCCCCCCCCTTTCCCATTATTTAGATTTTATGTGGATTAATATATCTTCATCTTTTTAAATTAAGAATCCACATCGTATTTTCTTTATGTAACAATTTTATACATGTCTATTTTTTTCTCTAATACATTTCTTCTTCGTTGTTCTCACAAAACTAATTTACCTTGCCTGAGAAAAAAAACAAGAATCTCGGATCTATTGTTTTGAAATAAATGCGGTTTTTATTTTTAAAATAAAAGCAGCGGAAACAGAAGCACCGTGTTGTGTCCAGCTTGCCGTTGGTCTGCGGAGGGAGGCTGACAGCGTTGCTGCTGCACAGAGTGCGACACACATACACACACACACACACACACTCACTCACACACACTCAGTCTGACTGACTTTGGATTTTTTGGGGGATTGAGGAGAAGCCTGAAGAGAGAAAACAGGGAGAAAGAGGCGGAAAACAGAGATTTAAGTCGGTTTCTAACGGCGGAATGGCGGACCGGGACCCGGTACCGCTTCCTGCGGAGGTGCGGGCCAGACTGGCCGAGCTGGAGCTGGAGTTATCGGAGGGTGAGTACTTGAATTTCACCGCTGAGCTCGGCGGCTCTGCCCGGCTCTGCTGCTGTTGCTCCCGGGCTGTTTGTGTCGGTGCTGGTCGGTGTGTCCCGGGAGGACAAACCGGTCCAGAGTTTGAGCTACGAGGGTGGGAAGTGTTGAGCTGCAACTGCCACAAGTTCAAGTCCATCTTCTTAAACACACACACACACTCGCACCGTAATGCCGTAATGAGTGCCTCAGTTTATCTGACTGTGATTTGGATGCAGGGATGTGGTGTTTTGGTGCTGTGGCAGTGAAGTGTGCTTTGGAAGGACTATAGTATTCTTATGATATTGTAATTTAAGTAATGTATCACGTTACATTACTTTAAAAAATATGCCATCAAAACTGATTAAAAAGTACAATTAAAATCAAATTTGGGCTCCATGCTTTACACTGCACGTGCAATTTTAAAGAAATATAAAATTATTATAGAGACACAACATATAATCATTACTTAGCACCAGTTTTTGTTAAATATTATGGAAAGCACTATGTTAACCCTAAAATCCTTAGTACCAAACAAAACTACAGGACTCTTCAGGCATGTTACAGTGACATTATGGGTGCTGCATCTGTTGATTATTCCCATGATTGACTATTTTTTCCAATGAATTACTTCATTATAGTTAAATAATGACTAATATAAGTGTCCAGAGCCAAATTTAACCTCTTCAAATTGCTTTTTACAGCTTGCAAACCCAAAATATGCAGTTGACAAATACATAATATGTCATCCCCTTCATATATTTAAAAATGCCCGAAGCATACATTTGGCATTTTTTGTGATTACTCAGTTTATTGTGTAAATGCCATGAGCACCCAGGGCCAAAGGTGATGTCTTCAGATGTCCAGTTTTGTCAAACCAAAGCCCAACGTTTCAGTTAACAGTGCTGTAGAGAAGAGTAATCCATATTGAATGTACTCATGCAGCACATTTAAAAACAACAACAGGTGTCCAAAGTGAAAAATACTCATCATGAACCCCAAAACAAAAAGTGACACCTTCAGATGACTTGTGTTGTCTAAACAAATGCCAATATATTGAGTTTACTAACATATGAACCGCAAAGTCTCAGATTTAAGAGCCTGGAACCAGAGAATATTTAGCCTTTAAAAAAAAAGGTTAATTGTTTTAACATTTCCACTAAAGTCCAATCCAATCCAATCCAAATATATTAATAAAGCACATTTAAAAACAACGACAGGTAACCAAAGTGTTAAAAAAAAAAAAAAAATAGTGAAAATAGCCATCATGAGCTCCCAGAGCTACATGTGACTATTTTTTTGTCCAACCAAATCCCCAAATATTCATTTTATGATGATTTAAACAGAGAAAAATGGCAAATTCTCACACTGACAAAGCTGGAACCAAAGCAATTAATAGGAGGTCTTGTTGATTATTTGACTTATCTTTCCATCATAGCAGATAAACGCCACCATAAAGTCCACTTAAAAGACTCTGTTGAGCCCCAGAGGGACATTAAAGCCCCCAGTGGGAATATCATAGGAATACTATAGAGATTTATCTTTGGGCTTGTCAATAAGAAGTTGTTGTTGTCAGGGAGGTTTTTTTTTTTCATTGTCATTTTGGAAAATCCCGCTCAGCAGAGCCCTGCATGCTGCTTAGATTATGTGCACAGAGCGTGCAGCTGTTACCAGACACAGTTTTCACATGACACACTGCAGCCAGGCAGCTTTTGGAGGGGATGAATGATTTCCATTATATTTCAACTTCTTTCCATAACACCAGAGCACATATTGGCTTCTTTTGCAAGACGGCTGTAATGCAGCCTTGGTATTGATTTTCTCATTAGCCCCCCTCCCTCCTCCTCCTCCTCCTCCTCCTCCTCCTCCTCTTCTTTTTCAGATTGATATGTCACATTGCTGCAGACTCACTCTCAGCCTGGAGAGTATCATAGTGTCATATTTCAGCTGCCTGCGAGCAGTGTTTTGCCTGTTTCTCATGGAGTCTGGAGGCTTTGCGGAGCTCAGCCATGTATGGAGAAAGAAAGAAAAGGCACAGAGGGAGAGAGGGGAAGCGATTTTAACAGCTGACTGCTAATGCACACATCGCATTTTAATGTTTCCACTGCTGCTGCTGCAGACACAGGTTTCAGAGGATCTGAGTTGAGAGGAAAATGAGGGAGGAGGGGGATGGATGGGAAAAAGGTGACACACATTCCTTTTTTCTGTCTTTTTTTTATGTAAACTGCCAGCTCAGAGTTGCTCCAATGTAAACAAGTGCGTCTGGGGGAAATGGGGTCAGATGCCCCGTTGCATTATTTACATGCTTAGCTGACGTCGTAAATGCATGCCGGCAGCGAATGCAATGCTTCCTCACATCCAGCAGACTTTGACCTAATTTTTCGATTTCCACGCATCATCCCTTCCTCCTCCGGAGCCCCTCGCCGCAGGGGGAAACGACGCTAGAAAATGACATTATCAACAGTCAGGTGTCACTACAGCTTCACAGGGACCTCGTGTCCCGCTGAGGAGTCCTTGAGCAACGCGTTTAACTCCTTTATTCCCCACCTCCCCTCACTTCCTTATGGAGGTTTGTGTTGAATTGTCGTCTGGAGGTGGAAAACATCCTCACTGCGCCGCACGTGTTGGCTCCTCTGAGGTTGTCAGGTTTGAAATTGCAGTTTTATCTCACAGGGAGAGGAGAGATGGGATGGGATGCTCACTCACTGAGGATCCAAACAGAAATAAACTCTCCTTTGGTGCATGATCAGGCAAAAATATCACAGCTTTTTTATTTATAAGGGAAGAAATAATAAATCAAATGCCTCAGTACGTTGCAAGAGTTATTTTAACATCAAATGTTCGCTCAAAACAAATTAAACTCCGCTTCCACTTCACCTTTTGGCCACTGAAGCAGTCGGGGCTTTGCACACCTCTGTGTTTGTAATAAGAAAGGGTCAAGTGCTGGTTTAAGAGTTGAACCAAGCATGCCAGACATAAGCCCAACTTTTTCTTTGTTGCTTGAGTCCCCTCAACCTTCCTCTCTATTACTACTTAAGTCAGCAAGTTCCTACATTTCCCAGAATGCCCGTTGGCCACCTTAAGAGTGCATGTGTCAACTTGAGGGGTACATTAAAATACTTGCTCCCATTGTTCCCTTTGGCTTTGTTTCTAAAATCAGTTCTTTAATACAGACTCTCTGCACTGATATTTGCAAGTGAATGGATTTGTGCATCCAGACATCACCAGTCTATCTGCATGGGTTGCTGTGGTAATGATATCGATGTCAATAATTATGTCCGTTGGTGATGCGGCTTTCCGACAGGGACAAATGAGAAATGTACATCCATCATCTCGCCCTCTAAACAATTGTAGTCATAAGTTGCAGTGCAGCAGCAGTGTTGTTGTCCATACCACTGTGTTAGTAGCAGCATGGATTCTGCTCAGCCGACACTCTAGATTTGAAATTGTTGTTGTGTGTTGGATTGCAAGTGACACAAAAGAGACTTTGAAATCCAGGTTTAGTGATCAGAGCATCCAGACTGAGATGCATCTGTTGAAATTTGGTTGGAAACGCGTTTCAAACCACTTTTCCAATATTGTGCCAAACATGGTGAACTTATGTGTGCCGCAGCCAGGTTTGTTTCCATTGTCACTTCCTGTCTTAGATTGCCTCTTGGGCGAACAAGGCTATGTAGGGGCCAGTTCCCAGGTGTGGATTAGTGGCTGACTCGGGAAAGGGATTCGTGTGGGATTTCTGTAGGATGAGAGTCGATTTTAGTGTTCATCACTGGACTGGGATGGGACAGGAAAGAAATATCAGTGGTAGTAGGCAGGAATGGCGAATCATAATAACAATAGGTCAGTTTTTTGCAGACACTTGGCCAGTGTGTGGACTGGAACGGGATGGGACAGGAGCCATTCTTCTAGGACTGGAAGGATGGGTGACATTTACTCTGAGGTGGCATCTTATGGGCGGGTTTTAGGACAGTACTGAAGGGGTACTTGCGTGGCAGTGGAAACACAAATGATTTATGTTCTCGCAGCTTGAGGACCAAGGTTATTAACACCTGCTGGCTCAAAGATAGCCAAGCTCACAATGGTGCAGTAGTGGAAAAGCAGCAATTGTGGCCTTGATCCGATAAGCAAAAAACAAATTTCATGTGTTTTAGAGCTGCAAGTAACAATTCTTTTCATCATTGATGAATCTGTCAAACATTTTCCCTGTTTATTGATTTTTAATTGGTTGATAAAATGTCAGAAAATGGTGAAAAATGCTTCCCAAAGCCCAAGATGACATCCTCAAATGTCTTGTTTTTCCCACAGCCCAAGGACAGTCAGTTTACTACCATAGAGGAGTAAAGAAACCAGAAAATATTCACATTTAATGAGCTGGAATCAGAGGATTTTGGCTACTTTTTCTTAAAAAAATTACTCAAACCGATTAAGCCATTGCCAAAATAGTTGGTGATTAATTTAATAATCAGTTGATAATGGATTATTTGATTAATCGTTGCAGCTCTGATGTGTGTTATTTTTTTGTCCAGACTCTGAAATCAAGCGGGGATACAATCTGGATATGCCAAAAAATGGATTTGGGCTGGCAGTTTGAACGAGGCCAATGTAAACCCACAAACTGGTGGTTTATTGATGCAGTTCCACCTGCAAAGACATGTGTCAAGATGCTGCAGAATAGATAACACATCACTTCAACTGTTTAAGCCTTCAGAAAAGCAGACATTTTTATCACAAGTCTTTATCCTAAGAGTAGTTGGTTAACTTCGTGGGAACCACTGTGTTATCCTCAGATAGGAATCTCTATAAAAAATACTGTGTAAACGTGATAAATACTGATTAAAAAAGCATTTCTGAGCCCCTCTAACCTCAACCTTATTCTAACCCTGAGACAACCCACTGAGGAAGTAACGGCTGGAGAGAAAATGTCCCTGCTTCATAAAAATGTCCTCGTTCACTTTCAAGGTCTACAAACTCCAATTGGTCCTCACAGAGACAGAAGCACAAGCCCACACACACACACACACACACACACACACTGAAGCCTCCTCCACTGTCTCTCCATCAGTGTGTTTCCCTGCAGCTGCAGACTGACAGGTTGTCCTGAACTAATCTGGCTGCTGGCTGAATATTAAGCTCTGCAGTTCAGCCCTGATAACAAGCTGTCCACCTCAACACACACACGCAGATTACACACACACACACACACACACACACACACACACACACACACACACACACACACAAAGCTAACCCCACCTGACCTGCAGTGTCTGTGCATTGTTGTATCAGTTGTATTTCTGTTGTAAGTTTACTTTCCTTCCTGGTCCGTTATTTATTTATTTATTTTTTTCATTTGCCATCTGTCAGTCCGACAGTGTAGGCGGGGCTGTGATACAGTCTGATTTAGATTTTTAGTTACAGTTTCTGTTGGTGGCGCTCATTTCTGTAGCTCATTCTGAGTTTTCTTACCCCAAAACAATCCATGAAAAGTTAGAAGCACCATTTCTTGGTTTCAGATGTAGAAAACTGCACATAGTTGGATGAAGGGCTGCATGATATGGTAAAAAAAACTATTGAGATGATTTTGACAATGCGATTGCGATAGGATTCATGATTAGGGGGAATGGCCATTTTTGCGTCAATTTTAATTTTCACAAGAAAAACTAGTAAAATCCTGACGATGTGAGTTTTGTTTGGGTCTGTACTAAACAAACCTGTTTTCATATTGAGATTTTGATTTACTGTGCAGTGCTAGCTGGATTCATTAATTGCTAGAGAGACAAAGAACAGTTTAATTGAGTCTTAAAGAGTTCAGTTTCCATGTGACATTTGAAAAGTTCATGTCTTTATCACTATTGATCCTTTTTATACTAAAATCACTGCTGCATCTTTTATTATTTTCTCTCTGAAGTGCCCTGGCTGATAAAGTGATCTTGTTTAATCAATGGAGGAAGTGAAGGCTTTGTCTTATAGAAAGACATGATAGATTCAGGCTCATAGATTTTTTTTTTATTCGTTGTACTTCCTGGACATTAAAGGAGCATTTACACAGCCTGTATGTAGAGTAGAGATATCATTCTCGTCACTGCAATGAAGCTAAGTTGCTGTAGCAGCAGGACGAAGGTTGTTTGTTCATCAGCAAAGTGATGCTGTGAGGGGATGAAAAACACTTGACCCTCTGGTAACTTCTCTCTTTCTTTTCCTCTGAATCATCTCACTTTAAATGTCGATTCTCGTTCCTGCAGCTGTGTTTAAGACCTCTGAAATTGAGGAGACACCAACAGTTACCCACAGCTGCTACACCTGCTTTATGCAGTGTAATTTGCATCTAAAGCAAAGTATAAAACACCCAGTAAATCTGTCCTCTGGACACAAAGACGTGTGAAATTTGCACGATGTTGCTGTATTCATAGGGAGATCTGATGGCTTTGATATGCTGGATCAATATCACCGCTGATATTGACCTGATTAAGCGGATCAGGTCTTTGACATAACTGTGACATAACTGATCCACATTAAACACAGTCTGTCTGTTGGTGCCATTATAAAAATCAGTGTTTGTGCTCTCATTTACATTTGCTCAGTCACTGCAGGACACGGACTCCATTTTCAGCACCACAGTGATGCCTGGCCTCATGTGACTTTATAACCTTATCACTTTGGGAACAAAGGGATACAGTATTGATAAATACCCAGACTTGTGGTATCAGAATCGATATCACAGGAGAAAATGGTCGACTGGTGCTTCCCTGCTTGTTCTCTTCACCCTGGTGGTACAAAGCAATGTCACATTTAAGTGCTCAGACATACTGATAGTTTGCTTGCAATGACTTGACACCGTCAGCTGTCTGAAAGCATGTAATTATGAGCAGACAATTCTTAAACTTAATTCATCATTAATATCCCGTCATATAATTGTTTGGCCTATGAAATATCAGAATAAAGTGTGAAAATGTCCATCATGCCCAGCACCCACGTCTTTGATTGTCTTGTTTTGTCAGACCAAAAGATTTAAAATTGCAGTTCTCATTTGATTGCAAATGTAAGCTCTGGAGTAACTGTACTGCTCGTCATGATAGGTAACAAAATATGTTTTGGATAACAGCGAGTGTGGGTGAAATGTGAGACTGGTATTAATGGCTGTATTGTTTAAAACTGAAGTGTATCTGTTCGGTCAAATGCACTTCAGACAAATAATCCAAAAATGTGAATAAAATCCCATCACATAATCATCACATCACAATCACTTATATCAAATTAAATACAGTTTTGAATATGTAGAGGAGTGAGCATGCAAGCTACAACAGTGACATGTCAAACTGTGTAAAAAGAGTATAAAATGTTATCATTTCATCTTTCAACTTGAGCACCTCTTCTATAACACTGTAGATTTCCCTCTCTCTTCTTTCATTCACATCTGGTCTTGATAAGATTTCTGTGTCTGTTATTTTAAAGCTCTCACTCCTCTCTTTCTTTTGTTGCTGAGAGATCTGCACACGCTAGAACAGAAACTCGTCCCGCTGCCTCAGTCCTGATAACTACAGCTGCCTGTTTCAGACGAGTTCCAGTGTCCGCGTATGATTTATCAGCCTCGCTCTGGTCCACAGTCGCTCTGTTTTACTCTGAAAATAGCTGTAAATGTGAGTCTGAGCTCAGGCTGCTCTGTTAGGATCAGCTTCCCAGAATGCATTTCACCAAACTTCTGCCCTCTCGGTTCGCTTGGTTTGCTGCTGATCTGAGCTCAGAGAGGCTTTTGGAGAGCGTAACTGCACTTGTAGGCTGTCATGTTTGTTCATTTGAGCTTCATTTGAGGCTGTAACTCGGAATTTGTGTCATTATTGATAGATTATTGATTAGTTATATAACTGTTAAGTTGATTAAAAGGCGGAAGACACTAAAGGAAACAGTTAAACAATCAATTATCTCTTGACTAACCAGTGGCTGAAGAAGTACTCACATTATCTACTTAATGTGAGTAACAAGTACAATATTTTCCCAAGAATGTAGTTCAATAGAGGTATAAAGTAACATAAAATTGCTCAAGTTAAGTACAAATACTTCAAGAAGAAAGGACAGTACTTGAGAAAATGTACTTTAGTTGAATCCCACCACTGCAACTAACTGATTCCAGTTGTGCAGGTTTTTGTTTTGTTCCCAGGGAATCAAAACCAGCTTCAGGTTCCTCTGTGAACTGCAAAGTGGACCCATGTTGTGGTGGAAAGAGCGGCTCTTCTGGTGCTTTCACAGTTCAGTCCGGTGAATTTACTTTACACTCGTCACCAGGACAGGATGTGATGTGACATTCTTGACAGTTTTTCAGGAGACTCTGACTGGAGCAGAGTGACAGCATCTTTGAGGAAAAGGAAAGCTCTGATCCTGTGAGCTCAGCTGCTTGGTGTTTTATACTGCAGTTTGCAGACGCCCAGTATGTCTTTCTTGAAATAGTGAAACACACATTTGTCACCAATATTGACAATTAATTCTCTCCTTATGGGTGAAGCAGATGTTTGGGAAAAGTTGTCGACAGGTAACTGAACTTTAAAGGTGTCTGTTTCTGTTCTCTTCTCTGCAATGACTTGTTTTAAATATCCAGCGTTTAGAAAACTTGTTTATGAACACAAGAAAGCTCACAAGTGTCCATGCTGTGAAAGACACACAGATAGATTGATCTTTGGAAGCTGAAATTGTGTTTTTGCTTCTCCAAGTCAAAGGTGCGAGGTCAAATATTGATCATGGGCACTTAAGCGGGACGGATGCTCGCTGAACTGGGTTCATCATCAATATGAACCATTGTGACTGTAAGTTTGGAAGACTGCAGTTATTGTGCTGCTCTGTTGGATCAGATTACCCTCGCAATTAATTGTTTTATTTACAAAATTGTGAAAGAATGCTGACCACAACTTCTGAGAAGCCTTCAAATGTCTTCTTTTTTTTTTTTTTATCTGACCAACAGTCCAAAACCCAACGATATTCAATAAAAAATCATACTCACAATTGAAGAGCAGGAACTAGTGAATGTTTGGTATTTTTGCTTGTCGATTGCTAAATAGTCGCAGCGCTGCACATCGCGTACATGCCATGGGACTGACTGTGACCTTTGACCTTTTTCACATGAAAGTCCCCTTCTCTCATTTTCCTTGTGCACTAATTAAGCAGAAACACTGAAAAGTTATCAAAATATTCAGATACATGTCTCCATTGTGACTCTTTACAAGCAACCTGATGAATTTTTCATTTACTGACGACTGAAACTCTCAACAAAGATGTCATTTTCCTCTTTGACAGACTGAACTGAACTGAGGGATTTCTTGCTGTTTAATAAAAGGCCAGACTCACTAAGCTTCCTGCTACACACTTTAATGTATTCAGAAGTTGACATTTCACTGAATCAGTTACAAGTTATGGACTAAAAAATGACATACTTGTTTTGTTGTGTCTCTGTCTTTTTCAAATTTTTCTTTTTCTTACTTTAACAAATGCAAACTGCTTCACCAAAAATGAAGACATTCATTAGCTGATTCTGCATCTCTTGGTCTGAAGGAATAAAACACATTACATTTTTGTATTGTCTGCTGTCAGTGGCTGTGTTTCATGCTTTTGTTTAGTAATATTCATCCAATCAAGTGATGGACACACAATCAAGAGGAAGACTTGGAAACTGATGATATGCGTGACATTAGTTTCCATGTTTCCACTGTAATTTATATCACCTGCTGTATAAGGTGACTGATGTGATTTTGCAGAAATTTGAGCAAATTCGGCGTGTCATGAGTACTAAAAATCAAAAAAATGTGAGCTGCAAGAAAAGTAAAGTGAGATCCATTTACTTAAATGTTCAGTCATCAGTAAAAAGACAGGTGCTGTCTTGCAACAGGTGAGCACCACAGTGATGCCTGCTGTCACTTTGCTGAGGCTTTTATTGGTTGCCTGGTGAATGAAAGCGGGTGTGGCCCGACCTTTGGATGGGAGCATGTAACAGATTATGCATGTAGTATAACACACTGAGAATACACACAAACACACACACACTTATCTTATCAGTGACCCAGACTATGAATGAATACTCAATGATTACCTGTGACTCAGCGTTGTGTTTCAGTCTGTTTCATCAGTGGCAGTGACTCATGTTTGGAGCCCAGATCTCTGCAGACCAGCTCACACTCACAGGTCTCACCGTGGAGGATTCAGTTCTATCAATTGAAATAGTTAATTTGTCATATTAATTCTGTTGTTTTTTACAGCTAGGGTTTTAGTTTCATAGCCTTGTCTGTCATTTCTGTCAGTAAGAATCGCGTCAGACCCACCAAGCTCATAGCTGAAATCTGGGAAAATGGTGACATCACTGAAAGGCAGGAATGGAAATCGATAAGATTTTAAGTGATTCTACATATCGGCCCAATTCTTTATTGATTCCCTTACTGATTCCTGATCAGTTATCTATGTAAAAATATAATTAGCCTGCACAGCTTTTAAGCATCAAACAGATTTATTACCTTTGAGTCTCAACACAGTGTAGAAACAGGTAGAAAAAGGCTCTCTGTCATTTCCAGAAGCATAGACATGAGTTTGACATCATTGTTTTGCAGTGCTCAACTGTCAGAAAAACATGACAGTTGTGCACTGCAGAACCATGATCTCTTGGAGACATGCACCTCAGGTGGATCAGACAATTTGAAACTGGTTCTCAAATCCCAGCACCACAAAAGAATAATCACATGGGTCAAAAAGTAGCATGAAAGCTGCGGAAAAGCTTGTGGGTTAACCTTGAGTTTAGGGCTTCAACTAACGATTATTTTCATTATCGATCAAAGATTTAAGAGATTTATCCTAGAGGTCGCTGTAGAGCACCAGCATCTCAGATCAAAACAAATAAATGCACCATTTTCTCAACTCAGATCAAACAATCAAGCTAGGCAGTACTGATCAAATATGGATCAAATCTCTGTTACTAACTTGCCTATTTCTTGCTTAAAATGTTTTCAGAAACACATTTTAGTGACTGTTTAGTTGTAAAATGACTAAGATTGTAACCAGCTGTTTTGTGAAAATGATAATTTATTGAAGCTTCGACCTTCCCCTGGAGTTCCCTTCTTGACACAGCTGAGACTACTGAAACTTTAACTCTCAAACTAAGCAGTGTTGATCAGAAATGGCTCAATATTCTGTCTACAAATTGCTATTTTTTGGTCCAACCAACAGTCCAAAACCCAAAGACTCTTCATTTATTAATTTACTGTCATAAATAAGAAAGAAAAGCAGCTAATCCTCACATGTAAGAAGTTTGAACCAGCAAATGTTTGACATTTTTGCTTGAAAATGACTGAAATGATTCATTGATTATGAAGATAGTTGGCAACTAATTTTCCATCAATTGAATAATTGATAAATTTGGAAAAGTATATTACAGATCAGTGATTTTCACTTCGACTTTTCTCTCATTTTGCATGTTTTATCATCAGAAACTGTATAATATTTGATCTCAGTTACAAGAACAACAGCCCCTGCTTGTGTTGTGCCGTAAAGCAACCTGGCAGACTTCTCTTTCTAGTTAATACTGATGAAATCTCATTTCATTTACGGGCATCAACATGCAACAGGTGAATAAATCAATACTTTCCTATTTCTACCTCTCTTCCCTCCTGTTGTTTTTGTTTCGTTCTCAAAGTAATTCAGTGTTTTATTTAAAGACGTACTGTCACTGCAGGGTGAAAACATATGTTTCTGCCTGCGTCCTGCAGCCTGTGGTCGCTGAGTCTTCTGCTGCATCGTAACGTCTCACCTTTAGACCGGCAGTTGCCATAGAGATGTTATTTTCTCTCCTCCTTCCTGGGAGATTATGACCTGTGGGGATGGAGAGAGGCTTGTTCTACTTTAGTGGCACAGAGCTTCTATCTCACAGCAGGGCCATAAATTCATATTTGGTCTCTTTGTTGGCTCCCTCGAGCGATATGAACAGTGATTCAAGACTCCAGACGTGCAGTCACTTGACGTAAATCGACCGCTGTCCTCACTTGACTCCCACTGGAGAAATATCCGCCGAAATTGTCGCTTTATTGCAGTCGCGGCTGTTGTTAAAAACAGTCTCAGGCGAGCCGGCTGAGGTGAGAAACACTTCAGATCCAGTCTGAGATGATCAGCCTCTCGAACGTGCAGCTGTGGAGGGGTGAAAACCTCCTCTGGGCACCAAAGTTTTTTTCAGGAGGGAGAGAGAAAAATTATTTTCTCTCTTTTTGGAAAAAAAAAAACAACAAAAAAAGACAAAACAGTGTTTCAAAAGCCCACAGGGTCGTAAAACTCAGTCAGCACACAGAAGAGCATGTAAAACTTTCCACTCAAGGAAGAAAAACAAAATGAAAGTTATGTTTTCTTTACCAAACAGCAGCTGTATGGATTCCCCAGAGCGCCAACGCTGTCCTCATCCACAAACACTTTTTCAGTTGAATGCAAATCATCCTGCTGCAGCTCTTTTCCCTGTCCCTGAGTGGCCTCTTCATCTCCTTCTTCTTCTTCTCTTTTATGGAACACTTTGCTGTTGGTGGACAAAGCCCCTGAGGGGTAGGATTCCATTCAGTAACCGTACCCAATTTTATCTTTTTTCTGTACTTTACTCAATTTCAACATTTTTATTTATTTAGACCATTTTGTTATTTATTTAGAAAATAAAAAAAACGGCACAAAATAAAATCCTTCCCGACCAACGTCAACCAAGACAGTGAAAGAACCTGAAGATGTTCTTGATGTTCACCTTAAAATACCCTCTGCCTCTGGTGGTCTTTCAAGTGGACTGTTGAACCAAACTCCATTCTAAAAGCAGGTGTTTATGGTAGGGACACATTTTCTCACTGTGAAAACTTAAGTTACACCCTCACTAAGACTTTTTTCTGATTCACTCTGATCTACAGGTACAATCGGTGCATGTCATTTGCTCAGTAATGTTATTAACTATCAGACTGACCCAGCGCTGCAGCGCTTGTTTCACTAGATGAACATGATGTATGTGGTTCAAACCTCTTTGCAGGATACATGGAGGAGATGTAGATAAACCTTCGCAAAGTCTTGTTTATGTCTGAATTTATGTGGTGGTACAACTTCATGTTTTTCAGAAGTTGGGGTGGACCTGTCCCCTCTGTTAACACAAATCAATACTCTGTTGTACTGATGTAATTTGGTAGGTACTCTTAAAAGCATGGTACTCAACCCTACTGAGAGAATTCCACTCAGAATTACACATCTCCAAACAACAACAAGAGGTGAACAATGTAAGAGCAGTTCTTAACAATACAATAGCCTTGTACACCTACAATTAGGGCTGCAGTGAATGATTATTTTCATCATCGGTCAATCTGTTGATTATTTTCTTGATTAATCGATTATTAGATGATCTCTAAAATGTCAAAATTGGTGGAAAATGTCAGTGTTTCCCAAAGTCCAAGATGACATCCTCAGTCTAAGAATTTTCTTTCTTAAGAAATTAAGAATAAAGTGTGAAGCCAAAAA